>JADKXX010009324.1:0-56203 GCA_017310255.1 Butorides virescens | reverse complement strand
GGGGAGCAGTGGGGCCGCCCCCCGGGCCCGGCCCGGCAGCCCCGGGTATGGCGGGGGGCGGAGAGCGGCAGCCGGTGGTGGGCGGGGGGGGGGGGGGGGGATCCAGCGCCGGTTCCCCGCCTCGGGGCCTGGCTGCCTGCTCGCTGCGGCCGGTTTTCTCTGAGAAATCGACTGAAAAAGAGCCCTTTCCTCCGGCTGTTACTGCAAAGACCTGGTGTTTTAGCAGCAAGAATAAAAAAACCCGCATCCTACAGCCTGCCAAACACCGTGTGTCTTGTAGGACGTGCGACTCCATTGCTGCTAAAAAGGTAGCCTGCACCTTCCTGAAATTGTACTTTTTTTTTTCTTTTTTTTTTTTGTTTTCCCCCTTGTTACTCAAGCCTGCAAACTCTCGCGCCCCCGTGCCTATCTTCGTCATTAATAATTCTGCTAACTTAAGTGGGATTTTCTTGGCAGACCGGGTTCACCTCGCCCGTCAGCAGCTCTGCGTCGTGTGACAAACATTACCGGGCAATATAACTCGTAGGTATCTTTTGATTTTTATCCCCCCCCCACCCCTCACCCCGGTGTTTAAAAAGAGCCGACAAATAGCAGCACGTTGACACTTGTACACATCTCTCAAGGCTTTTCAGAAGGCATCTAAACTTTCAGGTTTTCAAAGCTTTGCATTACCCAAAACTATTAAGTGAATTTTCCCCCAGGCCACTAAAACAAAACTACTGATCCCGCTCTCGCAGCTCTCCAGCCAACCTCTTTTTATCTGCTGAAGCGGAGTTTCCTATCTTGCCTTCTAGAGGCAAAATTTGCTTCTAGTCACACCACTAAAATGGGTGGAATTGTGCTGGGTTTGTGCCCAGTGTCGGTGAAAGGAGAAGCTGGCTCTAGCCCTCGGTTTGCAGCGTTGTAGCGCGTTCATGCCCTGCTGGTTTTCTGTTTTAAGAAATTGCAGTTTCAGTGGCAGTCCCTTATGACTTTGATTTTTGCGTTACCCCGTTTCAGTATTATAAATGTAATTTCAAACGATGTCATAGCCTGCTGCCTCTGTGGGTTTCTATTTACTGCCGTTTCCTTTCCCTCACAGATCTCCAAATAAAATGATTTTAACACAGCCTTGTTGCTGTTGCAGAGGCGATATGCCTAAATATAGAAACGCAAGTGTAAATATTTGTAAGATTCCCTTTATGAGGCAGGCTTTTTCTGAGTGCCTTCCCGGGCAGGACCACGCCGTATGGGTGTGTGGGGTCTGGAAGCTCAGCTGTGCTAAGAATTTCCTGCGTGAGGGGGGGTAACGTGGCAGCGGCACTCCTTCAGGAGGTTTATTTTGGGGAGAGCAGCGTTAAATTTGGCAAGGATCCCACAGAACGGGAGCTTCTGGTGGGATCAGCGGAGTCGTTGCCTGGCTGCCCCTGAGGCGGGGTGTCTGTCTGTCTGTCCCAGGTTGCTTGGCGCGGCAGGTAGCGCACACCGCCCCGCCTTTCCTCTTTTCTTCAGGCTCGCGAGTTGACTCCCGCTATGCAAGCCTGCATGGGGCTTTATTTATGTAAATATTTTTGGACAGAGGAACAAGCGTAGTGATGTTTTTCTTAATACTTCTTGTGCATTTGCAAATACGTCCTTTTTTCTGAAATCCCCGCTACAAGAGATGCTAGGATAGCTAGTCCTTCCTGCCATGTGGATGGTGTCAGGCTGGGTTCTCCAAAAAGGCTATTTCCATATTTCCTAGAGTCAATTTGCAGGATGGTGAATGTAGGAATACCAATGATTTTCTTCTCTGCTGGTTATTGGGTTTGGTATCTCGTACCCTTGGTCTACTCAGCTCTGGTGAGACCTCACCTAGAGTATTGCATCCAGCTCTGGAGCCCTCAGCACAAGAAGGACATGGACCTGTTGGAGCGGGGCCAGAGGAGGGCTACTAAAATGCTCCGAGGGCTGGAGCCCCTCTGCTATGAGGCCAGGCTGGGAGAGTTGGGGGTGTTCAGCCTGGAGAAGAGGAGGCTGCGGGGAGACCTGATTACGGCCTTTCAGTACCTAAAGGGGGCCTATAGGAAAGATGGGGAAAATCTTTTTAGTAGGGCCAGCTGTGTTAGGACAAGGGGTAATGGTTTTAAACTAGAACAGGGTAGGTTTAGGCTAGATATAAGGAAGAAATTCTTTACAATGAGGGTGGTGAAACACTGGAACAGGTTGCCCAGAGAGGTGGTGGAGGCCCCATCCCTGGAAACATTCAAGGCCAGGTTGGATGGGGCTGTGAGCAGCCTGATCTAGTTAGCAGTGTCCCTGCTGACTGCAGGGGGGTTGGACTCGATGACCTCTAGTGGTCCCTTCCAACCCAAAACATTCTATGATTCGATGATTCTAGTATTGAAGTGCCAGAGCACATGTAGATTACCGTTTTTCTGACCTAATCTGAAAACCGATCCGCAGAAAGGCCAAAACTGAGTCGGACAGATAAAAGTACATTGTTGCCCATTTATCAACGCTGCCATTAAAACCACCCATTCG
The DNA here is from genome assembly GCA_017310255.1 of Butorides virescens. Taxonomy (NCBI): domain Eukaryota; kingdom Metazoa; phylum Chordata; class Aves; order Pelecaniformes; family Ardeidae; genus Butorides; species Butorides virescens. Next base: position 53,701 of record JADKXX010009324.1, on the reverse strand, counting down.
CTCATTGATTTATGGCAAAAAAACCTCTTAGCACGGGGGGGACTAACACGGTGTGTGCCCATGCTGGTAAATAAAACCCAGTGTTCCCAGGTGCATGGATGCCATTGCCTGCAGAGCCCGGGGTGCAGCGACCATTCCTGCTCCCCCTCCGAGCGTGCCCCCGTCTGGGTGCTGCCGGGGGGTGGAGGTGCAGCAGGCACCCTTCCCAAATGGGAGCCTGTCTGCAGCCACCCTGCCACGGCTCCCTCATGGGAGTCTGTGCCCACTGGCCGGAGAGCCCATGGAGACACTCAGATCACTAGCGCGGAGCAGATGCAGCCATAATTGCCATTATTTTATTAAAAGCAACGGGTATTCACGGTCCTTCATACCGCAGAGATTTTGGGGGTTTGAAGCTGTGTCTTCCCGTGTACCGGTAGGTGAATGACAGTGGTGTCGCAGGTGGAGTGAGAGGGAGGCAAAAACTATAGTTTATTGGTGTGAAACAGTGAGTTAACAAAGTTCAGTGGTAAATGCAACAGGATTTAACAAGATTCGATGGCAAGGTACCCTTGGTTACCTACTGCACAGAGGACAGGGTCAGACAAAACTGCCAGGGAGACCCTAAAGTTGAGTCATGAGGTTCAGAAAAGATCCCCTTGCTTTCTAAACTCCTCCCTCAGAGAGGAGTCTAGGTGCAGCTGGATCCAGTCTTAGTCCCAGACTTGGTCAATGGTTTATGTCCAAAGGATTACATATGCGCAATCAATCCTTTCTATCACTTAGCTAAGATTTCCAAGTTAGGATGCTGTTAGCCTCTTACTGAGAATCTGTCGTGGTAAGGAATCTCTCAGCCTCGAGGAGTAACCCTGAGAGGCGTCCCTGCTCCCGGGGAGATCCTGGCGTGCAGCCCGCGGCCGTGCGGGAGAGCTCCAAGGGCTCTGGGGCTGCTCAGCATTGATGGGGGTCAGATAATTGGCTCATGGTCATATTTGCACACCGACCACTGTGCTTAGGTGGGCACATTCCACAATAGCCCTTGGCTACTGTATTGTTATCTGTCTCCCCCCACACCCACTGGGTGCATCCTTCATGACCTTCACGATGACTTGAAAGAGTTTGGGGCTCGGGGGGATGAGCACACCACCACCCAGGGCTCTGAGCTGCGCTGGTAACTCAGAGGCCCTGGTTTACACAGGATACTTGTGCCGTAGTGCTCATAGGCAGCTGGGACTAACGCGATAATACGTGCCCTAAGAACGGTGACGGCGGTGGGGTGTTCCAGGCAGCTCAACACGTCATTAAGAACTCAAGCGTTTTCAGGCTGGGTTTGTCACTGAGTTGCATGGCCTTGGGCAAGTCATTTGAACAAGGTTACGCGCTCTCTCCGTCAGTACAGTAAGAAGGTATTTCACAGACGTGTCAGAGGATTAATTAGGTTTTTTACAACATTTGAAAACTGTTAAAACATTAGTGCGCATTAGGATGAAAAACCACATAAAGTGAATGACCCAGTATTTCGGTTATTCATACAGAAGGTGTTGCTTGGATCACGGATACAAACACCTTGTAACCTTCACTTTCACTCCTTATTTCAGCACAAAACCTGCTTCTGTCCTCTACCTGAATGCAGTTTATTGCCACTTTTCCTATCTCAGAAATAAATGACACGGGAATTTTCAATCTTTCTGTCGCAGGACGAAGTGATAAGAAAGTAGCCTTCCTGTGATGAAGAACCTTCACGGAATGCTGCAGCTATTCCAGTTCTTGCCCTTGTATTCCCACAGCTATTTAATAAACAATTACAGAGTGAGTGCTAATTCTTCCTACTTTCCTACAACCCCATGGGAGCCCACATGTATTGCTGGGGAGCTGGAAGGGTGGGCAGGGTCTGGGCAAGAACTTGCATACTGGCATTTTTAATTCCTGTAACTTAAATTCTTTACTTCCACCATATTTTTGTTTTCTTTTATTTAATAAAGCTGACTGTGTTCCCAGAACGATTACCATAGGGTAATCTTTGAACAGTCATCATCACTGTCTGCGTATTTAATTTTGGGTCTGTGCTCTCAATTCTCCTGTGCTCATAGTACAAATTAGAAACGTCTGTTTGCAGTGAATATTTTGTTTGTATTGAATCTCTGAATATATCATTAATGATAAGCTGGTTTTAAAATATTTCCCTTCATTTTAAAGGATCAACAGTTTTCAAACGTTATTTTTGTTTAATGCTTTCCTGATTATTACTGGTTTTCAAGAATATTCTTGTCACATGATAAACAATCTCTCTCAAACTCCAAACTCTTCCATAACCTTCTGTCCCTACTCACCTTGTTCTCATGTAGTGCGATATCCTTTCAAATGAATGTTTGAGCTGGAGATGAATTAAGCCCAAATAAAAGACTATAACCCCCATATTAATAGAAGTTGTATCCTATCTTAAGAGTCAGTATCTATGTGACTTTAAAATGCATAAAGAAATTACTACTGAATCATTCGCTACCTTTATTTTTGTCTTAAGCAGATGCAAAAATATATGTGAACAACTACCTTGAGGTAATCATTTTTATTAGCATGTGATACTGTCCTTTTGGTTTCTTTTGTCTGTCCTCCAAAATGGTGTAAAAAGCTTTTGTATAGTTGCCTGTAATTGTTCACTTTCTCTTTTCAATTTTAGAACAGGACTATTACAAAGAGGCATAGATTTTTGCCTGCCTCCACTTCAGGCTGCACCTGGAAAGTCTTTTTTTTCCCCCTCTAATTTTGTGTATTTCATGGTTTTACTGGTGTAAATAGACGTGTGGTATTTCAGTCCCTTTTCATGAGGCCTCAGTGCACGCAGCAAATTGTCTTCCTTGCAGAAACAAATTGATATTACAGTTCAATACTCAGCCTCAGCATGACGTGTCTTTGAGTCTGAACTTTTACACTAGTTAGAACGTTGAGGCTTAAAATCTTTTCTTCCTTGCAAATCTTATTCCTTGCTGATCTGAGTCCGGCCATACTTCACCCCAGTCATTCCAGTCGTCAACACTGTATGGAAATACTTTTCATACCTTTATTATTTGTATGTGCTGACAGATTTGCTCAGAACCTGTTGTGTTGCAGTTTTCTTGAGAATTAGAAAGCGTGCAAGTTTCCATGCCATACCATTTAAATGTTGTGCAGAGCTTACTCGTTTAATTGAAGAGTAATTAATTTTTACAGTTGACTTTTAAAAAGATCTTTTTTTTTGAGTGTAATACACTGGTGTCTGTATGTTTTACTCTAATTATTACCACGTTACCAATGACTTTTCAAAACACTGTGTATTTTGTACTGTATTTTGATACATTCCTAGTTTTTTTGCTGTCTTCCTGAAATGTAACACGGTGTTTTGTGACGTGCCGATGGAGGCATGTCATATTCATCTGGATGAATATTCATCTTAGGTCATATGGCATATCAGCAAGTGAACTATTCAGGAACAACCACTTGAAGCACGAGAGCCGCATTCCATAGCGCTGGGTTCGGAGCCGCAGCCTCCTGGCCGCACCTTGGTCTGCACTGACAGAGTCAGAAGCTTTGTTTGCTGCTGCCCTTTGCCGGGTAAGTCAGTGCCCAATTTTTTATTTTTTTTTTTCTTTCCGACCTTCTACAGCACGGAAGCAATGTCTTTTTTCCACAAATCCTAACTAAGGGCTACAAAACCGTGCTTGTAAAGGCTGATACCATTGAAAGTACACGTAAGAGAGCGCAAAAAAATGAAGTTGTGTAGAGCAAAACCAATGGAGCAGTGCATCAAGCTACTCAATTTGTTGTACTTACTGTATTTCCTGTGGCCAAATGCTTTTCTATCACTTCTGTATGTGTCTGAGAAAATGTGTATTTGCTGATGCACCTTGCTACAGCTTTTTATGACGTTGCAGGATTTTGCTTTTTAGAGAAGCCGCTGTGGTTTGGCTTTCAGATCTATTTTACCTGCTAAGTTTAAGGCTGATGTCCTAGCGCTTCACGTAAACCTCCTGCAGTGGATGTTTTAAAAATAGGCGCAGATAACAAAAGTTTGTTGCTTCTTGCGTTTAGATTTTCTAGTCGTCGCTTCTGAGTCGCTGTCAGCTTGTATCTGGCAAAATATATTGACAAAGCAGTATGTTTCAGAGGCCAGGGTTGTTTCAGGCATGGCACAGTCAAATCCAGGTGCACCTGTGCTGACTTGTTCTCAGGCCATTGTATGGTGCAGGGTTGTGTTCTAATTTACAGGCAAACCTGAAAATTCAAGAGCTAGCCTAGAGACCGGGTGAAGCTGATCAGTGAGTGGAACCCAAACTGCAGGTTGTACCTCTGACATTGCTGAGGAAGGCCATTTATTGTTCAATAATTGCCATCTACACATTTTAAAGTGTGTTATAGATGAAAAAATGATAAAGAGGTAAGTTTTAGTCACAGAGGCGGTGGCATATGACCTTGGCACACAGGAGGCAAGTGGGAGTGTGCTTTTCAGATAGTGCTGCACGGCAGCTCTAGCTGCCAGGATGCACGTTCTACCCGAAACAGGGCAGCAACAGCAAGGGCACAAGTGGACGCGGGGCCCAGAAGGTAGACCAGCCGTGCAAATGGTGGATTTTTCCAAAGGAAATGTTGCAAGAGTCAGAGCATAGTAACAAACTGGGGGGGAAAAAAAGAAAAGCACACATGAAAATGCTTATTTTATTTGAAAAACTGCTTGTGATTTTCCACATGCGATTTTTCATGCGTGTCTTTGTCCTTATCAGTATCCTCTCTGATAGATAAGCTGTCTTTTTAAGTATATAATAGTTAATTAAGCAGCGCCAGGATTTTTCCTCTTTTCTGAGAGCTGACGTTTACGTCCCTGAAAGCCACGGCAAAACACCCCTTTAACTCCAGTAGCATAGGAACAAGCGCTACATGAATGCTCTATAGTCTTACTTCAATACTGTAGTCCTTTAATTTCAAATCCATATTATTGCCTATATTTAAACGCAAGAAAACCCTGTGTGTGTGTACTTCACTATATTTACAGTTGATGCCTTCACATAAAGCAAGTACAGATCCTCTCCCGAGCCTGTAAGTATTGACTCCGTTCATAGATACACTCAACAGTTTTGTTTTTTTTTTAAGAAATGCTAAAATTATCCTCACTTTTGGAAGCTGATTTCTTGGTTATTAATTTTTTTTTCCATAGGAGGAGATGAAAAACTGAGTTACAAAGGACAAACATTTTTGTCCATTTTGAATTTGAAAATATTTTACACGTAATAACCTTCCCTGCTTAGTTAATCACAGCTCACTTCCGCGAGGGTTCTCAGTAATGAGCGGCCTTAGGTTTATGCAGCGTGTCTCTGACTGTTGATGGACAAAAATTTACACGTTGACAAACATCTTTGTGTTTTTGCAGCTGTTTAGGTATCCTTTGGATGTTTGTATAGGTGCTTTGACAGGGGCTAGGGAAAGGAAAAAAAAAAAAAATCTGATAAGAATGAGCAAACAGGAAAGTGTGATTACACTCATAATACCTACAGAACTTCCTTTGAGACTCCCCCATGTAACCTGTGCAGGACAATCCCACCCCTTGTGTGGAGGACTGTCTTTCATTTCAAGCTCGGGCAATTTTTCATGCTGTTTACCCTGGCGCTTTTAAACAAACAGTTCAATCACACTGTGGGGGAAAGATACCGTTCTCAGTAAAGTAATTCCTCAGAATGTGGTTATTAGTTGCAGTAAGCCATCTACCTATATCTTGTATTTAAATAAAGGATATTCCTGTCAGACATAGCTAACAGGTGTTCCTGCAAATGAAATTATATGCCTAGCCTATAAAAATCAAAAAAAGACTATAATGTGTGTCACTCGGCAGGCTCGTATTCTGCATTGATAGTAGAAATTTATATCCTTGCTCAATAGAACAATTCAAATGTAAAATTTATTTTAAATAGAGTATTTCTACATGTAGCAGTAATATAGTGACAAATATAGATAGATAGATAGATCTTTTCAAGGGATATTTCTGTAGTGGAGCTCATAAAATAATAACAATGGAAATAATTTATTTTTTAATTTTAAAATTTCACTTAAGTTTCCAGTTACCAGAAAATAATAATCAAGTGGTTTTGACCTGTATTTTAAATCGTCATCTTCATGAACAGTGTCGTTGACAACTGAAAAATCAGGAAAGGAAATACTGTGTCAGGTAGCAGATGTGAGTTTAGCCAAGATGTAGCTAGATCTAATTTCATGGACATCAGATCTGCATAAAGCTGTAATTTTTTGGAACGGCTGCTCACACAATGCCAGCAAAATTACTGACTTTACAAAACCCAGTATTTGCATGTGAGCCATATAAAATGTATTTGCAGAATTGGTAACTGTGTCTGAGGTCATATTTACACATCTAAAGTATCTGTTCCGTGTATGAAGATTCCTGTTTCCTTGTGCATATGTATGTAATCCCACGAAACAAGTTCTTTCAAGTATTACGCTGGGGTAGTTTAGGTGTCCTGTTCTACTTACAGGTTGGTTCCTATATGTCCTCTTGACTGAGGTTGAATTTTTCAGTTAAGAAATGTTTCTAAGTTAGAAAGAAGAAATAAAACGTTAAAATCCTATACGCAAAAACCAATTCTTAGCTATTTTTGTTACGGGATACAAGGACTTAATTACGACACTGTGTATTAATTGAACTGCAAAAATTAACAGGTGAAGTGCTGTGGTTTATGTTATGTAATTGCCCAAACTTCTTGACCTAATAACTTGTTAATCTAAATGTATACTTCTCAGATAGTCCCCTTACACTGCTCTTTCCATTACTCTTCTCGTTATTGTTTATGATAGTGTTTACTTGTGTGAAAGCAGTTTGTTTAAGCTAGTTGTGTTTCTGCTCTTGACTCTGCAATCAGTTCCACAGTAAGAATAGAAACCTAAGTAGTCCATAGATTTAATGTGTGGTGTAACTCATTCCAGAGTAGCCTGAACATAATCGCACAGTGATTACTGGATTTCAACTAATTGTGGGTCAAACAAGAAATTACTAGCTGTCATCCCACTATTCTGTTTGACTGTAAGTCAGAGGTACCTGATGGCAAGAGCGAAGTCGCTGCGGAACCTCATTACTTTAAAAGGGATAGGTGTCTGATAGATATGCTTCAACATGACATTCTTAGTGATTAGGAAGAGGGGAGGTTCAAACATTGCATCTGATGCATGGCATCTGCTGCATGAGGACAACTGTAGCAGCAGTTACCAGTTAGTTATAAATAATATCAGTTACACTTGACACTTAAATGATAACTTCCACACACTGTTTATATTTAATCCGAGATTTCCCAAGATGTGCTGGTATATGTATATAGTTAGTTCATTTGCTGCTTTTGCAGCTCTGGTGAATATCTTTGCAACCTTCGTTGGCGTAGCGGAATTTGCAAGGATATCCGTTCCCTCATAATCGGCAATTACACGTTGATTTTTCTAATTGTGTATATGTAGAATGGTGAAAGGTGTAACTGTTCAGAGAAGTATGTCAATCACAGAGTTTATAATAAGAATACACAAAGCTCTGGCTCTACTCTGAAAATTAACCCATGTAAACAGCAGTGTATGCATAGGGTTTGTAACAGGAGTGGGGTCTAGCACAGTAGATAGAAAATTAGGGAAGCCTAAATACTAATATCATTCCAATCCAACTAATGAGAAGTTGCAAAGTATGTGTCTAGAAGGAATTTGTGGAAGAAGGAGTTGCTTTGGCATATGCAAGGAATAAACATGTCGGGTCCCTGCACCAGGAGAGCACACAGGCAATGTGGTGGGATATTCCACTGTCAGTAACGCTAAGCAAGAGTCATAGAATCATAGACTCCTAGGTTGGAAGGGACCTCAAGGATCATCTGGTCCAACCTTTCTAGGCAAGAGCACAGCCTAGACAAGATGGCCCAGCACCCTGTCCAGATGAGTCTTCAAAGTGTCCAGTGTGGAGGAGTCAACCGCTTCCCTGGGGAGATCATTCCAATGGTTGACTGTTCACATGGTGAAAAATTTCCCTCTCACGTCCAATCGGAATCTTCCCAAGAGCAAATTGTGTCCGTTCCCCCTTGTCCTCTCCATGGGACTCCTTCTAAAAAGGGAGTCTCCATCTTCCTTGTTGCTACCCCTCAGGTACTGGTACGTGGTGATGAGATCCCCTCTGAGCCTCCTTTTCTCTAGGCTGAACAGCAGTACTTCAGAAAGAGGAGGGAGCACATCATCTCAGTATAGTCCAGTTGTTTTCCTGAGAGGCTTTGCTTTCGGAGAAAAGCAGCTTGCAGCTGGAAGAGTGCTGCAAGCTGAAGGTACCCCTGCACTTGGTGGTTAGCAGAGGGTCAGTGAAACTTGGAGCCAGCTCTCACCATCTCTCTGGTACGGAGCGTTAGGGTCGGGAGGTTTTCCTCCGGGGCTTGGGAGACAAGCTCCAGCCTATTTTCAAGAGAGCTGCAGTAAATCAGAAGCTATTTTCTCTCTAGGGAACAAAGGCTTCTGGCTTCTGGCCAAATTCATGCAAGATGACGATCAGCGATTCCAAGAGGAGTAAAGTCAGATTGGCAGATATCAGACAAGGCTAAAGTTACCTTTCTAATGGAACTAGAGCTGGCAGCAGGAGTGGGTCTTTGCTGGTGCATATCTGCGCAGGATTTTGAGCCTACCACTCAGTCATTTAAAATCTGTTTTTCCCTGTAGGAAGAAGTCTCTCCTTAGCGACAGAGGAGCTCACATTATGTCTGCACAAGAAGACAAGGTGTCCTGTCTCACCGACAAAGGGTGCTTCCTAGCATCTGTGCTTCTGAGGTTTTGAGCCTGAGTAGGGGAGTTGTAGACTGATGGATCACCCGCGGTTACCTCCTACCCTTGCCTTTAAATGTCTGGCAATTCCATGCCTCAAGTTAAAGTACTAAACACGTAACTAAAAAAAGTGTATGTGAGAGATGTACAGCAGCGCGCACGATACCGCTCCAGTCCACAACTTATGTTTAACTCGCATTTCTGTAACTTGAATTTCCTCCGGAGAATTTATTCTTGTGGGAATTAAAAGTAATTTGCATTGACATAAATTTGTTTAGTTGCATCTGTGCCAATCTTTCTAGCAATTCTGCATTTGCTTCCTGCACTGCTTTCTCACCCTTCCAACCACTTTACTGTCCTAACCAGCCAATCCACCTATTGGGATCACCTCTGTTTCCCAGGGAATAGAGTACCTGGACAACATGAGTGCTTGGCATGGCCTCCTTGCCCGAATGCCAGCGTTTGGCCATATTCTGCCTTTTTCGATCTCACAGTTTTGGTATCAGCATAGCTAGAAAATACACTATTTTAGTTAGACTTTTACCACACCTCTTCACCTAAGCTAAGTTCATGGATCGTGTGCGAGTCTAGGAAGAAATTAAAGCAAATCCTACCTATCAGGTACAGAAAATACAGCATATTTGAGAGTAGTACCATGATGGTGGAGAAGCAAGGTCTCAGATGAATTGCTATGCAGTGCTTTAGTGAAAGTAGAGTGCCGGCAGGAAAGAAAGTTAAAAACAACCAAGCAATTCTGTAAGCAGCAAATTCTTACGAATCTGTCCTGTGCATTTCTGTGCGTCTGTGCCTCATGCATCTTCCCACATCGTCACCATCGCTTCTTTTCTTCTCTAAATACTGCCTGAGGAGGAGAAAGCATAAGGTGTAGCTGATTCTGAATGACTTGTGGACTGTTTGGTTGAAAGTCATGTGCAGATTTGAGCCCTTTCTTCCAGGGAGGGAGGGAGGAGAGAAGAGAGGGGGCTTTGGGGAGTCTTTTCACCTTACCTTAATTTTCCTAAAACTTGTGGAAAAGTAATTACTTCAGAGCCCTGGTAAAGGCTGGGCCAACACTGGGCCATTAGGTTCAAAAGCTATTGAAGGAGTCAGACATTCTGACGCAGAGAGCAAGATTGCATATTCTTAGAAAGCAAGGCTAAAAAATATTGTCTTAGAAATCATATTTATCCAATGCTGTGGATACTATTACTGCTTATGCAGTACATGCATATTTTTAATCATGGAAGGAATTACTTCAGTTAATTGCTCTAATTTATAAAAAAAAATTTATCAGTAAAATCTTAGTAAGTTAGGTTTTATTAACATAAAATTTAGGCTGTTTTAATCAACAGAAATTCCCATCTTGTTTCTTCAGCTTACCAAAAAACTATGAGAACTTCACATTGGTGTTGTGTCACTTGGAGTATTTTACAAAATACCAACTGCTTAAGCTCCTAAATTGCTGAAACTCGCTGAAAAGCAGCAATCATGGTAACGTGAATTTTAAGCCAGCCACAAGGTACAAGAAATCGTATTTTAGATGCAAAATTTGCTGTCTTAGAGCTGTAGGAACTGCCTGCCTCCATCGCCCTTTCCCAAATACGTGAGTATGCCTTCCAGAAATCCAAGAGTATCAGCATTCTGTCGGGTGACAGCAATCCATATGAAGGGCCAGGATGAATGCATGCCTGGAAGGAGGGTTGCTCAGCTGTGTCATGAAACCCATTAACATACTGGTCAGTACCAACGGAGGGTGAAGAAGAGAGATGGGAATCATTGTCCTCTTAATTTTGTTTTTGTACCTTTGCTTGTATTTTTTGTCACGTATGCATGAGCCTTCATGGCGAGATATGTGTTTCCTTCGCTGGTGTGGACTTAGCAAAATACCTTTAGACATTAAGAATCCTGTAGAATGATGAATTAAACCAGCCTCAAAAGAAAAAGTACCCTTAACTCTGTGCCACGCTCTAATTATTTTTTTTAATTCAAAGGTAGCCCCATGACCTGTGCCGTCTTTGTGTTTTCCTTATTAGAAGTGAAGAACAGCACACCCATAATCAAATGTGCAGCAGACAGGCAGTACCCTGCTAATGACAATATGTCAGGGGTAGGTGTTTTTAAAGTATGGAGAAAAAGAGGTAGAAAAGGATGTACCTCCAATATTAAAAAAAAAAACCAAACCAAATCAAACAACCAAAAAACCAAACAACCCAGAAGAGAAAAACAGAAGTTGCGCTAACATTCTCCTAAGTCACTATTGCTGTGGAAATTTAATATTGCAGACTAACACCTTGGTGTCCCGATCCTGAAAAGCACTGTTTTTAACTGCTGCTCACTGTCTTACTTTGTTTTAAAAAGGCAACAGCATAAGATAAAAGGCCAACAGAACCACTGAAAACTTGAAAGATGGTGCAAAGTTGGCTGAGCAATTCAATATATATCTGAAGTAAGGGAAAGGATAGAGCAAAAGGGGAAAGAAATGGACAGAAAGTGAAGGAAAGCATCTCAGTAGCCACCATGCTGGCAGGGATGTCATTTACAGTGACAAAATGGAGCCTTGTAGCCAAGAAAATCAGATACAGGGGCAGCCGATGGAGATACTGAGGAGTCACCCAACTCTGAGGGGACAGGCGGGTTCTTGTAGGGATCTTTGGCAGAGTGGTGGGACTACTAAATTGCAGTTAGAATTAAAGCTTTATTTTCTTAACAGAATAATATGATTCTTGCAGCACAGAATTTATGATTAGAATGGCACGGGATTTCTACAGGCAGAATCAATGTAGCACAACTTACAAGTAGCGTAACACAGAGTTTATAATAAAACTGACTTTGTGGGCAGGGCTCTGTGCTGTTTTGCTTCCCTCTCCCATGCCGGGGCCATCACCAGCACCGGGCTGGCCGGGTGCCTGGGACCCTCAAGGCTGGTGAGACAGGGAGTAACTGGCCTGGTGCCCAGGAACATTGAGGGAGGGGAAGAAGAAATCCGTTTTGTTTGTCTGCTTGGTGCACGGGACCTTCAGGGCCTGATAATGAGGGGAAGGGAACAAATACGTGATGCGCTCGGTCACAGGGAATGGCTGCTTGCCTCATAAAAGGGTGTTAGTTATGCTAACCACATCACTGGGGGTCAGGAGCAGGGGGTAGCAGTCAAGGAAATGGCAATTTTTGGTGCTTATGGTCCATATGGGCACTTTCCACCATTTTCCTTGCTGGAATCCTGCTTCAGCCACAGCAGCGTGTTAGGCATGTTAACGCTACAGAAAAACTTCATAGAAAGTAAATGCCCATCAGAGCGTAACTCTGTGAAAACACATGAAACAGCATGCTCATTTTTCAAAGCAGGTACACAGACATGCCCCTGGCAGGCCAGGAGAGAACTGACATGTAAAGCATCTTCTCAGCTCTGCAGAATTTTCTCCTTTGCTTTTCAGATGCCGTGTGGGACTGAGCATGTGCTGGTAATTCAAGGCAGTTATTGCTTGCTGCCTCCAGACTCCTGATTACACTTACTGTTTACCCATCAGTTTCCCAAGAGCACACCCCTCTATCACCCTGCGTCCCCTTCTCTGACAGTTAATTCTTTTCCAATCTGATGAAAGGTTCCATCAGCCGTACTGCTGGAGGACAGGCAAAGTCTTCTGGAGTAGCAGAGGGATGCCAACGCCATTTCGTTTCCAAAGCACAACTGTCTCTAACAAGCCAGTCTTTTTCCATTACAATGAACAGGTGAGAATTCCCAGAAATTCCAGATTACAGTATGTTTAGGCTAACCTGCAATAATGCTAATGGGACTAACAAAAGTGATCAGACACGTAGAAGAAATGCACCTCAGTATAGATGAGCTCCTATGTAAACTCTTAAAGGAACTTCTAGTCTACACGAACTCTGTGTAAATACACCTTAGTACCTGTGAGGATTTGCATAGATTATGAATAGAGTGTGGGGTCTGTTAATGGCATGAACATGACTGGAGGACTGTAGATTTGCAAGTTATTGTTGAGAAGCAGAAGTTGCTAAAAGCCTCGCAGCAGAAAGCTGCCCCTTTAGCGGCTGCAGGCAGCTCTACCACCACAGTCACAGAAGTGAGTCTGTCCATGTCAGATTGGTTGTCACCTACTGGGTGCCTGCAGGGATCAGGGCCTGAGCACTGATAGTTTTGAATCAATAAATGACGCACGTTGGCTTCGTGTCTTACGTGGGCAGGAAGATGCTGCTTATAATGTTTTTAGAATTTGGCATGCAGTTATAGAATAAATAGGCTGTGGGCTAGATTGTGCTAGATATTCCCACACACGTAGTAGAAGCAATCGTCATGAGATACCCACTCATGACATTCATGTGTACTGCAGGGGAGCAACCCTGCCATGACTCTTAGCAGCCCTTTGCCTGGACTGGGCCAGCTCAGGTTAAATGCTTGGAATGAATATGCATGGTTGTAAATACTCCTCCAGGCATAGTAAATCCATCAGTTGAAGAACTAATGGAGAGAAAAAGAAAGTTTTTATTGCATAGAAACAGTATGAAAGTTTGGCTTCTGTCGTTAGTGTAATTGACTGTAATGATGTATCTGATACATATCTGTAATGTCTCTCCAGTTGTCAGATTGAAAAATAGACAATGATGGTAATTTCACTCGGCCTGTAATGCGGTTGGATAGAATACTAAGATTTCTTCACCCCAGATTATCTGCTGTAACTCTGATTATGTAGGCAGAATTCACACAATTGCCTAAAATCAGTGCAGTCAGGTTTGCACACAAGGCATTCAATAAAGCTCTTTCAGCATGCAAGGGAACTGATTCAAATAATGCACAGATAGCCAGTCTGAGCTGTTTCCCCAAGTTCTCAGAATTACCTAAAACACATACAAAACCCAATCTTCAGTTACCTTCTTGGGTCACATGTAATTCCATGTAACTCCTATCGCAACAGGAGAAGCAATCACTATCAAAGAACTATACTGCAATTAGAGTAATTTGCCTCCTCTAATTCAGAATTTGGTGTATAAATTAATGATCAAAAGATAATTTTTGTAATACCGTATATAATATTTATCAGATGTTAATACACAGCAAACTGGAATATATGTGAATTTTAAACATGAACTAATGCAAAATGATATGAGCATAGTAATCACTTTTAAAAGCTACTTGCACTTTTCAAGTCTCACATTTCAAGTACTGTTTTTTGCTGATATAACCAATATTTTACTTACACATATACAAGTCAGTAAAAAGTATACAGTGTTGCCTTACCCAGTTCTGTCAGTTTTAAATGTCACTACATTTTGCATGTACGCAATTCAATGCCAAAGATAAAAGATAAAATTCACGCTAACGTGTATAAGAAACTCATGTGGGATAATGCCAAATCATCTATGAGAAGACAGCTCAGCTTAATCACATACCTGATGTGGGATTAAACCATAGGTGTTTCAATTTAAACAAGTTTTTAGACTGTCTCAGCACTTTAACTTTTTTGACCTATTTTAAGCAATCTTTTTTTAGAATCTCTTTCTAGAACTGTGTGTTTCACTCCACTCATGGAAATTGAAGATGAGGGTGACTGTCTAAGAGATAGGGGTGGGATGGGTCGTGCCTTAACTCCTGTTTAGATGAGATAAGGAGCAAAGTCTGCTAACAGTGTTTCAGTACAGAGCCATTCAGTTTAAGGGAGTCCTTTCAGTGGAACATCAGAGTTAAGCAAAATAGCCAATACCAAACCATTCTGAAAGCTGCTGGGAGCACTTTCATGCCTTCATGCTCTGCAGCCGAAGATGGATACTGACTCATCCTGCATTTGCCTGCTCAAGGTTTTCTGTTGCTTTTGGAAGGAAATGTTTGCATTCATCTGAAATAGTTTGGTTCTGTTTTGATTTTTGTATTGCATAGCAAAGGCAATGTGTTGTCAGAACAAAAGGGTTTTATCAGTCCCAAGCTTGTTCTCCTTGAATTTTCTTTCTCAGAGCATTTGAAAAAGCCGGGTTTTTGTTCTCACTTAGAGCGAAGCAAAATGTCAAAGCCTCTGTGTATTTTAGGGAACATTTCCAACCTTTGCAGATTTCCACTCAATGTAGAGAAAAATGATATTACAGCCCCATCCTTACATGAGATGGTTTCGGAATTGTGTGTTCAAATGGGGTCTGACCCACTACATGCTTTTCTGCTGTAGTGAAACCTGCATATAATTTGGCTCACAGTTACAGAGGATGTGTGTTACGCGATTGCTCAGGCCCTCTGAATCTATAATTATGCAGTTGGGTTTTATTTTTTGAAAATGAAGATCAGTGTGTCTCTCGTTCAACGAATGCAAACTGCTTGGCAATATGCCACAAATACTTCTTCACACGTGTCAAATTGGCCGACATTTACATAGAAACAAAAGAAGGGAAGGTTGTGAGAGCAGGGATTGAAACAACCCAAAATACTGTCGGAAAGAAAAAGCGTACAGCTGCTCCATCTGAACTACTGTGTAACAGCCTTTCTTTCAGAAAACTGAATTCTCTGAGTGCAAACACCTATACATCTGTAGTCACTTATTGGATAGAGGTATAGCTGAACTACCAAAAAAAAAAAAGCAAAACAGCTTATGTGAAAACACTCAAATCCTATGCAGTGAAACACGACACTAAATTCTATTCAAATGCACCTCTAAGGGCAGGTTAGATTCCCTAAAATCATATTGACTAACGATGGCTTTAGATGTGTCAGAAAAGGAAGGAAACCCAAGTGTCCTGGAGTTCCAGAGAAACCACTCTGAAGAATATTCAGATCCTTTTGAATCTTGCTATCCAGTTCAAAAGAAAAGAATTAAGCATCCATTCATCAGGTATTTCTTATAATGATGCCAGGAATTCTAAGAGTAGCCTACAGAAAAAAAAAAAAAAAAATCAATATTTTGGGATTACAGATTAGCTGAGAGAAATTTGGAAAAAATGAGCAATGAGTACATTTTGAGCACAAGGGATGAGAAAGTACGAAAAAAGGGAATAACTGAGGAGGAGGAAGAGGAGAATGGATAAAGTGCTTTAAATAAGTTTGCTACTATTAGCACAAAAAAAATTTGATTTTCTATGCCTTGGCTGATTAATGTCAAAATAATTTTCTGGTTTTGGCAGTTAAAACTTAATTCCGGTTTTATAAAAGAAACAATATTTCATGCTTAATCAATGTGAAAAGCGGGAATAATTTTTAAATGAATAAATGTTGCTGAAATGTTAAGACACCTGAAACGTATTTTTAAGCACGCTCCCTCAGGGGAAGTCGCACGACATCAAAGGAAGAGGAACGTTCTGAACCTATTTCCCTTTACATCCTGGCTGTACTATGAGCTGCCCCACCGGCTGCAGAGTATTTGTATTTGTACTGGAGGGAAGCTGCCGAGGAAACTGGCTGCCACGCAAAGCAGAAGTGCCACACAGAGAAACCCGAGAATGGCAGAGACCCATGTAAGGTATTGGTTTGAAGATTTTTTTTTTTTTTTTTTTTTCTGCTGACCACCTGATATTTATCTGACAGAACCTTATCCCACGCTGTCCATCTGTAGTTTTAGAGGAAGCTGTCACTGAGGCTACTGTATTAGCTCATCGCTCTATTTGGGAATGCTCTTAAATCAGCTTTGTAATTCTCAGTAAAAACTCAAGGCCTCGATGATGTTACACATAGCCTTCATTTATCAGCTATTATGCCATTGAACAAAAGCGTTATTTTTCATTGAAAAACACAGTACTTTATTTTTTGGTTATGCTTATCTTCCAGAAGAATGCCACTGTGTCTTGCTGATGTGAGAATCAGTGTTCTTTGTATTCAGGGTATGCTAAAAGTTTTCTCTCCAACTGGTGCTTGGATGTGGTGTTATTCACACAGTTTTAAAGGTAACTGTAAAGGTTTTACATTTCAAGGTGAAAGACTGTAGCTTTTACACTTTCATTGGTTTATACTTGTAATTTACTACAGTACTGGATTATTGAATTATTTGCTGTTCCATTTGTCTAATAAGATCCTGTACTATAGAAAAGGGAGAGGTTTGTTCAGACACATCGATCTTAAAATAATTGTTTGATTGCTAATCAAACAAGATAGTGATTTTCCTTTCCACTCTTTTTGTTTAAGAGGTTTTGTTTGGTCTATCTTGTTGCCCTCTAAAGGAAAATCACAAAAAGGAAGGGGAAAAAAGTGTCCTCTCTCCCCTCTTTCAGTTCTTTATGACGTGGATAACATTTATTTTTCCCAAGTATGTGTTTTAACCTTAAGTTTTATTTTACAATATCAGATTGAAAGATCAGTTCCTTCACAGAAGAGCAAATCCAGTCATTGAGAGAGCAAACTGTACCCAGCTTTTAGCAAATGCGAGGGAAAACCTGATGCTTCTGGTTGAAAACAGGTAGAACCCATTTTTCTGGCTGTTTTGGAAGATAAAGCTGAAAGGGGAAAACCTGTCAAGGTAATAAAAAATGAACAAGTGGTATAGCATTATATTTATTCTAAGACAATTTTACAATTTCTTATATTCCGAGCTATGCATTTATAATTGTTCATTGAAAACATTACCTTGTTCCAAATTTTACTACCAGATTTTACGTGTTGGGACAGTGTAATTTTCATACATTGTACACTGGGATACAAGTCCCAGGAGGAGTGGGGAAGAAGCTGTGTGATGTCATTTAATAACCAGCCTCGTAATATGTATGTGCGCGCACACACACACACACACACACAAAAAAGTTTGGGCAATTAATTCTGCCATTTTATGACTCTTGAGTGCTTACTTTAACCACCTTACTGTCTTCTTGCTCTATGTTTCATATGTGACATGAAGAGATGAATAGTAGTCATTATTTTCTGGTGTCTTTTCATCTACATCCGTGTGCAAATATCTCATGCATGACCCTTCATTAGCATACCCAGAGTGTTAGAGTCCTTTGTCACATGCATTCAGGGAGTCGCAGAATGGCTGAGGTAGGAAGGGACCTCTGGAGGACATCTGGTCCAACCCCCATGCTCAAGCAGGGCCACCCAGAGCCAGTTGCCCAGGACCACGTCCAGATGGCTTTTGACTGTCTCTGAGGATGAACGCTCCACAACCTCTCTGGGCAACCTGTGCTTGCCCACCCTCACCAGGAAAAAGTGTTTCCTGATGCCCAGTCGGAGCCTCCTGTTGTTTCAGTCTCTGCCCATTACCTCTGGTCCTGTCACTGGCTCTGTCCTCTTTGCACCCTCTCTACAGGTATTTATATCCATTGATGAGGTCCTGCCCTCACCTTCCCCCAGCCTTCTCTTCTCCAGGCTAAATAGTCCCAGCTCTCAGCCTTTCCTCAGTCCCTTAATCATCTTGGTGGGCCTTTGCTGGGCTGTCTCCAGTATGTCCAGGTCTCTCCTGTATTTAGGAGCCCAGAAGTGGACACAGGACTCCAGGTGTGCCCTCACCAGTGCTGGGTAGAGGGGAGGGATCACTTCCCTCGACCTGCAGGGAACACTCCTCCTGATGCAGCCCAGGATACCAGTCACCTTCTTTGCTGCAAGGCTACATTCCTGGCTGATGTTCAGCTTCTAGTCCACCGGGACCCCTAGATCCCTTTCCTGCAGAGCTGCTTTTCTGCTGGCTGGCCCCCAGCCTGTACTGGTGCCTGGGGTCGTTGTTCCTGGGTGCAGGGCTTTGCGCTTGTTGAACAGCATGACCTTCCTGTCAGCCCATTTCTCCAGCCTGTTGAGGATGGCAGTGCAACCCTCTGGCATACCAGCCACTCCTCCCAGTATCAGCCACTCCTCCCAGTTTGGGTACATCAGCAAAGTGAGGGTGCAGTCTGCCCACGAGTCCATTCACATGACTTGAGAATGGACAAGCACTGAATTAATGAGTTATTACCTGTCCTTATAAAAAGTCAGGTACAAAAATGCGATCTCACAAGACCATGTGAGAATGAATGGCTGTTTTGACTTTTGACTTTGAGGTTGAAGCAAGATGTTTGTATCACACAAAATTCTATAATAATGTTAGCTTACTGTGGTCTTCTTTCAGAGTCGAGTGCATCTCTAAATGATGGGGCATGAATGCGTGACTTACGTTGTCCAAATGTATATGCAAGAAAGAACTCATCAAGTCCTCCATCCATATCAAAGCTATGAGATCTACCACTTGAAAACTACAAGGCTGGAGGTTCCACTGAAGAAGGTTAACTCTGTCCCATTGCTGTTTCCATTGATCCTGTTTCCATTTAAATAAATGAATAGTTAGAGGTAAGAATTATCTCTCATGGTAAGAGCCTGGCACTTCCCCTATAAAGCCAGAACTCTCTCACTTTAAGGGCTAATGCCAGAAAAAGAAGGGAAGATAACTTTTTGTTGCAGGAGACCTAAGATGAGGGTTAAATACAAGATTAGGAGGGTTTGGGTAGGAATGAGAAAGACACATCCTCAGTTGCGCCAAATTCCTGGTTGATGCAACTGCTGAGGGTTAACAAAGACACTAAGTGCTGGACAACCAAACTGGTTACCAGTGTGCCTTGACTTAGGCTGAATACAACGGCTCACGTCCATTGGCAGCGTGCATCTCGCTTCCATCCTCATCCTTGGGCAGCTCTGTCTTTTGTCCATCAGTACTCTGGTAGTCCCATTGCCGAAAGGAAATACTGAAAACCAGATTCTGCTCACGTTACACAAGTGTAGGGTCTCTTCTCCCACTCCTGCACCAGCAATTCTGAGAAATGTGTAAAGTACCCTGTGCATTTTTGTTGGCAGTAGTAAGTGACTTCAGTAGAGTGCAAATATAGTGAAATGTCATGTGACAGTTGATATCCTTTCCCCCCATACAGAAATAACCACTTCCTTTTGAAAAGTAATTCAGAATATCTGAGTCATTAAGGGCCTGTCTCAGAATACGATTTCCATCACGTTGCTTTTTTTGTGGTTTGCTTACCATGTGAGTTATCTACACCGGTCTTTTTTTCTGTTTCAGATTCGTACCCTCGCTGTCTCTAGGAGAAAAAAGATAAAATTTTGAAGCAAAATGTTTTATGAATTAGTGTAGATTTTTGTTCTCTTCCCCCCCCCAAGTATTGTTATCTGACTTACTGGGTTTGTGTCAGTGGTGGAATTGGCACTCACTGTCCAGTGGTTCAACATGGGGAGGCTGTTGCTTAGAGCAATAGCAAAAGTAATTTTAAATAAGCCAAGAAACCTGTTGAGTAAATCAGGTAAGGTAATTTCAGGTTAAATAGATTTAACTAGCACTACTAGCTAAACTTCTTTACTAATACTGCTACTATTAATAATAATAATAGTAAAAGAAACGGAAAATGACAGGAGTGATAGTAGTGCCGAACCTGTTTCCATTTTGCCCAGTGTCCAATCTCTCCCTTCTCTTAGAGCGTTTTCAGTGTCTTAGCTGTCTTTATAAAGGCCCAATACAATTAAACAAACAAGTAGTGCGGTCTTTGAATCCTCTCTCTGTATAACTTCCCGCCCAACCTTCCATTTAGGTACGTAATTTCCTCTTCTAGGAAATTGTTTCATGCTTTCTGACCCACCTCAACTGCCTAACGTCTGATCCTTATCTTGTCTTTTACTTAAATATTTGCCCATCTTCCAGCCAAGAGGTGTTAAAAGTCGCTTCCTTCCCCTTTGCTATTTCAGAGTTCATGTAAGTACAATTATATTGCCATAGTTTCTGTGCAAGATAACATTACGAGAGGAGTTTTTTGAAAGTATAAAAAGGCAGGCAGCTCTAGCATTATTTTAAATGTTGTAGCCTACAGGTATAAGAAGAATGAGTAGACACTCAGCTCTCATTGCAGCATATGTCCTATGAGCATGCACTCAGCTTATGGGTTTGGGACAGGTATTCTGCAGCTAAGCCGAGAACCTTGTGTCAGGGTCTAGAAGGTGGACTGATAAATTTTTTTTAGATGTGAAAGTAATTTTCCAGATTTCTGGTGTTTTCAAGTCTGTAGTTCTTTCTTAGGAATAGTTGTACTGTAACCTTGTAACTCTTTTTTAACATTAAAAAAGCTTTTTTCTGTCAGGTGGAAAACAATATTCTGCCTGACCATGCATCTCCTCCTTGGTTACTTAATTCAAGGGAAGGAGAAAAAAAGTGGAGGCAGCATTCAGTTTCTGCAGTAGCTGTCTTTTAAAAGGCTGCTGAAGGCAACAGACCCTGCACTACACCACATTAAACACTGAAATAATTTCATTGTGAAACAGACAAGGTATGAGCTCTCCATTGAGGAGAAAGCCTCGTCAGTAAATGAATAAATTTCATCTCACTTGCTCCACAGATAGTACTATGTCCCTTAACACAAGGAGTTAAGCATACAGTCTGTGTGTTACTTTTCCATTTCGTTTCTAGGTCTTCAAAAAGCTACTTAGAATGAGTGCAGGAAAAAAAGTAAGTGCGCCTATGTGGAAAAAGATGTGTGCTCTCTTATCTAAGCCTAACAATGAAGGTAATAAATTAACCCTGTCACAGGCCATTAGATACATGGCTCAGTAATACCCAGTGTTTAATTGCTTTGTAAGGATCAAGGTGGATCTGAGGGAAATGGACGTTAATAACTAAGAATATTGGCTGGAAGAGGATAAAAATCAGGATAGCCCTGTACTTAAAAATACTATTTTATTTTAAGAGATTCCACTAACAAAAGGACCAAGAAGATTTCCGACACCCCCCCTCCCCAATATCAGAGCTGCAGCACTGTATTTTGTTTGCTTGCTTTTTCACAGCTCTTACAGCATCCGCAATGCCTTGTACCTAAAGGTGTACTTCTCTGACATCTTCCTCCCCGTCTTGCTGTCTTTTACGTAGAAATCAATGTAAAAGGAGTACAATGCAGCACTGTTACTCGAAGTCAAATGAAGTCGTGTGCTCAGCAAAAAGGCGTTAACTGTAGATGGGAAGGAGACCTGACCGCGTTCTTGCTTGTCTGCTTTGTGGCCTTCATTCAGTCATTTTATCTGCTGGGACTCTGGACTCTTCAAGGCTGTGATTCTCCTTCCATCTCTTGATTATTTGGGCTGAATTTCTTCCGTGTGGGGCTGGCCCTCTTGCTGTCCTTGTGCAACATCTCACACAATGCAGATCGACCTCGGTTCTGTCACAGTGCAAGGTTAAGATAGCACCACTTTCTCCATCCTTTGAAGGTGATTCATCCTCAAGGAGAATTGTTTGCTATGCAAGCATCCTTCGTTGTTTGGCATGGATATGGCAACCACAGTCAAAACGTTTATCGTTGTTGATCCTTTTCTACTTTTTAACAGCCTTCTCTTATCTCTCATCCAATTGCATCTGTAGTCTTACATCTTATATATGATGATAATAGTTAATCTTTGCTTCAGAATTTCCGTACAAAAGTTATAAAAGCTGTGCGTGAAAGGTGGGTATTCTGATGTAGCATATGGGATGAACAAAACCTGGACACTGACCACAAGTAGTTTATGGCAACGTTACTCTGGCCACTGTGAAGCAAATAATCATAGAATCATAGACTGAGGCAAAAAAGTTGTTGAGTACCTCAGCCTTCTCCTCATCTTCTGTTACCAGTTTGCCAGTCTTGCTCATCAGCAGGGGTATGCTTTCTTTAACCATCCTTTTCTGGCTGATATATCTGTAGAAACCCTTCTTGTTCTTCGCATGCCTTGCCAAGTTTAGTTCCAGCTGTGCCTTGGCCTTCCTGACCCCATCCTTACACAACTGGGCAGCATGTCTTCTTGCAAGCTTTAAACTGATACTTTTAAATCTTTCAGCATACCCTGTACATTTGGGCTTCAGTGACTTTGAATATGTAAATGGGAACAACTGCATAAAGGACATCAGAGAAACATCAACCACGAGAACTGTGCTGCATAAAAATGCAGTATACTAGGGACACAGATTTTTCTACTATTAATGACATGGATTACTTCGAACAAACACAAGTAGACAAGAATAATAACAAAGCCATGAATTAAGTAGTGGCTTAAGAGTAAAAGTCACATAGCACTGCTGCACATACACCTTTCCACTAAAACTTACTCAGTTGGGAACTAAAAGAGGATGATTCCGGTTTTGAAGAGAAGAAATCATGAATGGTCTAGAAAAGCTGCCTCATTCTCATAATAAAGGGTAGTGACATCATGCACATGTTGCTTCAGTCTTCAGATATTTTCTTCCCCAAATAATTTGATCATATTTTGTTGCATTGGTATAATACCACCTGATATACTCAGAAATTCTTCTTAATTTGTAAGTGATAGATGGGTGGATCATAGCAAGCTCATTTCGGATGAATACACGGCTCATGCTTATAACCAGTTGCTGTTATTCACAGCAAATCTCTGTCAGTGCTAATGCCATAATGAATAGGAAGAAGCAATAAAAAGAAATTAATGCAGTCTTTTTGCTGAAAATGGCAGAAATCTAAGGAGTGTGTCAGCATATCTGGTCTCCTAGTAATGCCTCAGAAGGCAGGTGAGGACAGAGATCACCCCACCATTAGGACTGTCTGAAGTGGCTGATGTAGGGGGGAATCAGAAGCTGAGTGGGACGCTAGCTTGAAGGTGGCATGTATCTACAAGAAACTGAAACAGGAGCTCTCTCACAGGCAGAACTTGCATTGCTGAAAGCTGCTAAAATAAATTCCTAGATTCCAACCAAAGGACTTCCCTTTGAGGTCCGTTAGATATGGTTGGGCTCAATGATATATTGTGATATATGTGCATATACTTGTATGTATACATGTATAGATATTATGTATGTATATATAATGCATGTGCACACACACGTGGAGTGGGATTCACCTTCTTTAGCTGTAGCTGTTTATCACAGGTATCCTGTGGCTGCAGTTGAGTTAACCCTTTATGATCAATGGAGGCACGTAAGGACCTCCAGTGTGTCATGAGACAGACTCCGAAGAGGGGGTGAATCACCCTTTGGAGGATTTCTGTTGACCATACAGGGCACCCACCCTAATTTAAACTAAACATTCAACTTCTGGCCAGCTAAAACGAGGCGAAGTGATTCTCACCTACTGTCCCCCACTATTCCAGCTAGGCCGTCCTCACGTTTAAAAAAATACATTTTTTTTTCCCCTGTGGCTCTGCCTTCAATTTCCAGCCACGGAGTCTTGTTATGCCATTGTGTGCTATGTGGAAGATTTCTCCCCTACCAAATTTTGGTTCAGATCAACAGATCATGGTGAAAGTCTTGCTTGGATAAATCAACCAGATTATAGTCCTGTAATTAACCCCATGACTTTTCTTTGAGGTTTCTTCTTTTTTTCATACCACACACTATACCAGTGCCACCACCAACAAACACAGTATTCCCATAATCTTCCTAGTTTATATCCTCTTGTTTAAACACCCAGCACGTTTGTCATTTTATAGCAACATCCTGGGAAGTCCTCATCGGGTTATTTATCCGGCAAGCTTGGCTGCTGAACGCTGGGGATGGTGGCTCCCAATGACAGCAGCTGCCCCACTGCCCACAGCAGTGAAATCCATCGGGTCAGGAGGGTGATGGCTGGCAGCCTCATTTGCCACCCACACAGACGTGTGGCAACATCTCAGCCCTCTGTGGCAAACGTAGGAAGATGTGTTTGGCTTTTGCTGAAAGTCTGGGGGAGCATGCCTGGGTGTTCGCCCACCTTCATGTGAGGTGTGGGGTGGGCTGTGTCTGCATCAGAAGGAAGGAGAAGTTGCCTGACACCTGGGGAGGGCCACAGTAATTGCCATACTTGAATCCCCTCCTGGATATTATCAGAGGAGAGAGAGTTCATGGTAAAGGAACAAAATCCGTTTAAATGGAGGAAGAAATGCACCTAAAACTTGAGAGCTGGTTTCAGTTTGGTGATCTAGTACAGGTTTTTTTTGCCAAGAGGTGCTAGCTATTTCTCAGTAAATTTAAAAAATACCTAGTTTTCCTTCGGATTGTGATACAATTTAATGATAATGTTTTGGGCCTGTGCTTAATAGTGAGACATTAGAATTAACATGTCATTTGCACAAAATGTCCTAAGAGAGTTCATAGTTATTTTTGACACATTCAGACTCGCCATGCTGGTACAAATCAGATTTTCAGCTGACAGAGCTATGTATTAGAATTGTGCTTTCACTGTTGTTGTGACAAACGTGTTCTATCTCATTCCCTGAAATCCACATGGAAGTGATGTTAAGAATAAAATCTGTCATTTGATCTAACATGAAATGTGTTTCTTTTCTTCCAGAGGCACTGAACTGCCTATTATCATGAAGTTTTGATGATAAGAAAAGAGAGAAAGCAATTTTTTTTTAAACAAAATATGAATTAGGATTTTATAACTGCAACAAAATCCAGAGCACTAAGCAACAGTGATATAAGAACGTTAGCCACCAAAGGGGGTTAGTCTGCACAGAAAGTGGCATCAGTATTATATTCATCTTCCCATTAAGGACCTGGGTTTTGGATTTTGTTTTGAGGTACATGTTTTCTGCAATAATCCAAGCTGAATAATTGAATTTAAATCTGGTTTCGACAAAACTTGTAAATAACATTTGTCAAAGCAGTATAGGTCATCTCCACACATCAGTTGTAGCCTTCCTGAACCTGATGCAGATCTTGCAGAAATTACTGAAAAGCTGTTCATTGACTTTAGTAACCTTTGGATCTTGCCTTCAGATGTTAGCAAGAGATAACTCACCACCAAGAGATTTATTGCCATGTCAGGTACCAGTGCACGCTATACCAGACTGGTGAAAGCTGCATTTCGTAAGACTACTTGTCTTGGAGACTTCTTGTTTTAGGGATTGTGAACTTGCTTGAACATTGGAATGTCATATTGCAGCAAGCGAGAAAATATTTCTGTGGGTGGGGGTGAATCAACTCATGTGCCTGTTAGTCACTGAGGAGCTGCCTGGGTGCAGTATGGTCAGCTCTCTGCATTTAGAAAAGAAACCAGTAATAAATGTAAAGCAGGTCATCCTCCCCCCATTTGTTTCAGTAAAGACAACAGATATACTTATATCTGAAAGAGAACCAAAGCCAAGAAGCAGGAGCTAACATCCCCATGGGAATGCAGTCTATTTCCTTCAGATTTGTTTCATCTTCTAAAATTAAAGTGTTTCTGTTTGCCTCAAGAATGACATGTAGCCTTAGGTTAACTTTTAGCGATGCCATTATTTTCCATCTCTCCTATCCAGTGTCTTTTACAATGTAGGATTGTGATCTGCCCTTTTTACTTCATTTTATTTTATACTTACTAGGAGTCTGACTCAGGTTTGTGACATAGATAACACCACATCATTGCCTTTAACTCGTTTATCCTTTTGCTTCTTCAGCATGGGTTAACCAGATACTAGCATAACGTGTTATTTATAACTCTCCTGATTCATAATTGTCTGCCAATCCTGTAAACCTTGTGTTATTTTTGTTTTCTGTAGAAGTACCAGCAGTATTTTCTAGACTAGCTCTATTAGAAGAGTGGCAATGAAAAAACCCCGACTTCTTTCTCCTCTGTGATGCTATTCTTACTGTAAAATAGGTTTCTCAATCATTTACCACCTGCTTGTCAACCAAACTCTGAACTTTTTAAGAGATTTGTCTGGATAAAGGTTGTGGGGTGGTTGGTTTAGACCCTGACCTTTGTTTTTGTGGCAGTTGATCAGCCTTTGCTATGGCAGAGATTGCCCACACCGGGCTTATCACAGCCATGCTTCTGGAGTCAGCTGGAACTCACAGCTCTCGTCGCTCCTCTCATTTCTGTGGTTTGGGTTCTGTCTTCAAAACAACGTGTGAAAGCTCGAGTTGGAATGTAATGGATATTCATGTGGCTGAATATTCTTTAGTTCCTGTCAGCTGTGCAGCAAGTCTTCATTTCTGCACCTTGGTCAACAAGAGGAATAAGAAGCAATAAGAGGAAGAGACAGAGAGCAGAGGCAAGACCCTGACATACAGTGGTTGATTTACATACCACCGCTTTTCAAGGACGGGCAGTGAGTAACATCTTGGCATTTAAATTCCCTGCCTGAGTGCAGCTGTGCCAAAACAAGTCACAGATTTATCATATTTTTTGCTTTCAAAGACAAGTACCTCTGGAATCATCTGCTGTAATCAGATAGGGAAAAAAAAAAATTCCACAAGCTCATTAGGCGATGGCTGACCTTTTGGGCACTTTCTTCGCTGTTGAGATTAAGTGTTATTTAGCAGTTATTGAGATTAAGTGTTCTTTCTCGAGGCACTCTTTTATTTCCTCCATATTTCAGCTATCTTTTTCTCTCAGGCTTTGACTTCAACTGTTTATTTATTAACCCCAGGCAATATCTGGCTCTGATAGGGGCTTCTCTGATATGATACTTGTCTTCTAGGCCTCTGAAAACATTCCTGAGGCTATCAAACAGCCACCAGCTAAAATTATTTCTTGCAACTAACATGGTGTTATTCTTCTTCATAGGAAACCTATGATGCTGACTGATGGGCATCATCCCCCACATCTTAACACTTCTCAGTGTAACAGCTGTCTTTCTTTAGCTTCCTTCCTTTTATATTTCTTCCTTACAGTATAATCATGGGAATATTAAGAAAAACAAATCAGTGAAATAATGAACCGGTAGACCTGGATGTCTGTTAACCCTCTGTCCTCTATTCTACAAAATGTTTGCTTCAGGGGATTCAGGAGGGCCAACTGATCGTTGGGGCTGGTCATTAGTCTTTTCAGAGATGCAGCCACCTTGCAAAGTATTCTTTCTTTCCCAAGTGAAATCTATTGACCTTTGCTTTACAGCAGCTTTTCTAGTAACGGCAGATAGAATGTTGTTGTCGAGGTGAAAAGAAATGAATTAGCAACACCAACACAAACCTTTATCTAAGCAAAATGTCAGTGTCATTTATTGCACTGTAGCCGTTACGTTGCCGCTGCTTAGTTGGAAAGTACCCAGAGGCACCCATTAGAGGAATCCGCTGTTATAACATGTAGTGATTTGAAACTTTCGACTGGAGTAGTCCATCCCACCCACACTTTTCACTGACTCCTGCTCAGACTTGAACTAAAAATGCAAGTACCTGTTGCAGCATTCGAGGCCTGCTGCCTGTTATTATGGTATCAGAAATTAAAATTTGTCGTTACTTCTAATGAAAAGAGTTCACGTCAAGTGCTAAAACCACTTGTGTGTTAAACTGGTGCGGTGGGCCAGCACCTAAGGACCACACAGCCGCTCGCTCACTGCACCCCACACGGGATGGGGGTGAGAATATGAAGAGCAAAAGTTCAAATAGTTTAATAAGTGAAGGAAAGAAGATGAAAAAAGCCTGGCAAAACGGGTGGTGCGAAGGCACTCGCTCACCACCTCCCACAAGTAGACTGATGCCCTGACGGTGTCCAAGCAATGGCTCCCTCCCCAAGCACCCCCCTTTGCTCAATTTTTAATGCTGATGGCAGGGGGTATCCCTTTGGTCATTTTGGGTCAGCTGTCCTGGCTGTGTGCCCTCCCCTCCGGCTTGCTGTGGTGGCAGAGTGGGAAGCAGGGACAGCCTGGGTGCCAGCACTGCTCAAACTGGTGCTCTGCTATCAAGGCTGTTTTAGCCCCAGATCCCAAACACAGCACCTTACAGGCTGTGAAGGTAATGATCGCAGACCCAGCCAGACCCAGCCCAATCAGCAAGAACTGAAAAATCACTTACAATGAGGGGAGAAGACAAAAGCCTATGTAGAGCCATGCAACGCCTTTTTCAGCAGCGTGCAATTTAAAAATTTAACCTTTTTTTTTTTTTTTTTTAATAACCGAAACATTTCGATCAAGTGAGTGCCAGTTTGTGTTGAGCAACTGCCAGCAATATTTCCTTCTGGAAGATATTCTCAGCAAATCTATACTTCTTCAAATACGAAGTCATCTTCTTAATATTGTTTGAGTGGAAATAAATTGCAAAGCAAGTGCATTAATTTTGTAAGAGGCTCCTTGCAAAATTAGTTGTCTTAGATACATTCAAGGTGAGCTAGAAGCAATGCATTCTTTTAAAGAGAACAGCTTTAGACAAAAATGCATCCCAGGCACTATACAAAGAGCACTGAGGGCAAAAGTTTAGGTTAAGGTCTAATTTATGCAGTGTAACATTAAATCATAGCTTTGTGGCGTAATCAAATTTAAATTTTGTGCAAGGTCAGCACGTGGCTGAGGTCACAGTTGGAGGAAGTTATAACAACAACATCCTGATTGCTGACCTAGGGACAATTCATAATGTAAAATCTGAAGCTTTCGTTAAAACCAGTCTGATTTGGCTTTACTAACGTTATATAGAAAATAAAGAAAAACATAGGTCTACCATCTGAAATCCAGTTCAACCCCGCTATGTACAATGTGGTATTAATAAATATTATTAAAATAACAATTATTATAAAGATATTATTTTATTTAAATATTATATATATAAATTAATTAAGTTAATTACATATTATTATTAAACATTGGTTTAATATAGATGCATCTCGTAAGAAAACCCTGAAATTATCAGTTTTCTAAAATGGGTGTGCTTTTCCAATTGGCACAAATTTAGGAGGAAAAATAAACATATAATATACTAGTGGAAGAAATCTATGTGAATGCCAAGAGTTGGTGTTGAACATATTTTCAAGTCAGGAAAAGGAAGTACTAACATGGAATAATCTGAGCAAATTACGACAGAACAGTGCTGCTCAAACAGCAGATACTAATAATTATTATTAATTCAACCTGCAGATTTTCAAATCTGAACCTGCAGATTTTCAAATCTGAACTACAGCTTCCCTTGCTGGAAGGAGTTGGATATTCTAAATTTGTAGTATTTCTCATCCTTTTTTTTTGTATTAGGACGCCTGTAAAAACCTCAGGAAAAAAAAAAATTCTCTTCTTCCTGTTTTTGTCATCCTACTTTCTGCTGGCACTGAGAATGAAATCAATATGGTCTTTAAGAGAAGGGAAATTATAGCTGCTTTTTATTTACTCTGAGAACTGACAAAGCTATCATCTATGAAATATTGCTACAGCATTGTATATCCATGTTTGTTACCCCAATAAGAGCATAGCTGTTTACTCTGCTAGTAAATTGCAAACAAAATGGAATTTTCAAGTTACATACATTCACATGTGTATGTAAATATTTGTAACCTCACTTCTTTGCTGTCACCACAAATTGCGATAGTTGAGAAAAAAATGAGGTTTTTTTCTTAATATGTGGGCAGAAATAGCTGATCTTATCCCAGTTTACAAGGCTGTCTTTAAGAGGGATGAAGAATTGAAATCTGAATTCAGTATAGACAATTCTGAGTCTTTTTGGAAACATTTGAATTGAAATTTGCTCACAGGATGCAAAAAAACCAAACCCCAGAGTTCGTTCTGTTCAGGCATTTACATAAGAGGTGGAAATATTGTGGTTTCTGATGCTCAACTGAGTGCTACATTTCAACCCTGCAGTAGGACTTACATTCAAAGTTATGTGAACACAGCAATACTAGCCTAAATATTGAGTCCACCCATGTGATAAGAGCTGGATTAACAAAGCAATCTGCAAGGAATGCACAAATATCTGCTTAGTTTTTTAAAAATAGGATGTGAACGTTTTATCTCCTGCACACGGCATTCCTTCATTTTCCCTTGTGCTGTTCTATAACCTCTAGCAGTTGGTAAGTAGCATGTGCCTATATTGCTGAAAGTTACTGCTCAACAAATTTGCACTGAAGATTTGCAGCCTGTGAACATTTAGAGACTGGACAGAACCCCTACAGACATGTGTTAACAATTCTGGAAACATATTTTTAGGGGAAAAGTGAAAACTTCGAAGTTGTACATGCAGCTTGTCTCAGTAATTTTACAGGCAGTAAAAAAAGATGGCAGTTTGCTTACATTTAATTTTCAAAGACTTGTATCTCAGTTGATGGAACATCTAGGATGACAGACATCTTAATGCCCGGGTTTGCATCCAGTGACTGCCCTTCCTTCATCCACCCTGATGATGGTAACATGCTAAGCTTGCCTTTACTGCTCTTCTTGGTGGATACAAGCTAAGCTATGGTCTATCAAAAGGCTGGAGAACCTGTCCTATGAGGAAAGAGTCCCCTTCACTGAAAGTTTTCAAGATGTGTTTGGAGAAGGAGCTGGAGAATCCCATCTAGGCTCCCTTTCCCAGGAAAGGTTGGACCAGGTGATCCTCTGAGGTTCCTTCCAGCTTGGGCTGTTCTGTGATTCCATGATCCTTCATAACATGTAGAGTGGAGCAGTTTTACAGCTAGCCTGTAGCCATCTTTCTTTTTTCCAGTGACCTTATTTAAAGGTGGAAATGATTACAGAGCGGCCTCCTATGTGGCCTTGATGGTAAAAGTCAATGTTGTTCTCTGTTTAATTCTATTGTATATCACAGTCTCTAGTGGGACGTTGCAATATTTATGGCTCAGTTGCTGTGCTTCAGAACACATTGTTGGAGCTTGCTTTGGGAATTTCTCTGTTCAAACTGCTCAGATCTAGAAGAAATAAACCTGATGTGCCTGGTATGGTGCATTCCACCGTTGACTCATGCATCTGCTGTACACATGATATTTGAGGAGAAGGACATTTAGTATGCAGATATCAGGTGGCAATAACAGTTTGCAGACTTTCATATGAGGAGGCAGGTGGTCTTGGACTTATGTAAGGAGTTAGCACAGCTGCTCCTGCATTAAGACTCAAAACCTGTGAAACTTAGTCTGGTTTTGGTTCACAGCTAACCAATCTGATGTGGGCATAGAATTTGTTAGGACCATTGTGGTGGAGGCTTGGGGTGCCCTTAAATGTTTATCTGCAGACTGGCTGCTGGAAATATGCCTGAAATAATAAGTTGGTTTTATTTTGGTTTGGTTTGGTTTGGTTTTTTCCAGATAAATGGGTATCCAAAGTGCGTTTGGACATATATGAAGGCAACAGAAGGTCACAGAATGATAAATGGTATTATTTGAATTAAAAATAGTTTGTAAGTTTGAACGGGCAGCAATTTTACATCAATACTGCATGGGGTTGAGGGTTTACATACATTGCCAACCAAAGCTTTATATCTGTCCTTGGGGTTTTACAACTCATTTCAGAAATAAAAAAATCTCTCTTAAAGATTCCTGAATGGGAAATTGTTTTTAAGCCTTTGGAGATGTCTCCTCGAAGTGTGTACTGAGAATTACACTAAGTAAAGTTCTTGCTAGGTTCTGCCCTAAACCTCCAAGAACCAAAAGTTCTCTCAGCTTCACACCTAAAGGTATCCAAATTCCCTTTACTTTAAATATTCTCTATAGAAATAATGGTAATACACTGCCATTTCTTTCCTGGGGCTTCGGCTCCAAGGCTTCTGCCATTACAGGTGTCCTTTCAATACCTCTTCAGGATAAACTGGCTTTAAAAGAACTTCCCACTGCTTCCCCGTGGCTTCCCTGTGGAAGTATCATTACATTTAATGCAGCAGCCTGGGCCATTTGTATAATATAAAGGTGCAACGACAGATCTTTTTCTGTGTTTGAGCTGCTGCTTGACAAAGTGAAGTGAAGTCAAGTCAAGGACAGTCATTAATTCACCTCGACTCCTTTCCCAGCCACTCACATTTAGCATGGACAGGACCTACTACTGTCACCTCTTTGTGGAGCAGGCAGATCACCCTGGATTGGAGCGAGTTAATGATTAGTTCAAACTCTGTCATTCTCTAACTTGACAGCAGAACTGTGACCTAAAGGAAGCAGCTCACTTTCTCCAGCTGCAGGGGACTCATTTTCCATGTAGATTTGATCTGATCTTAGCTCCACCTTATCTCCAGTGGAGTCAGAGGAGCTGCAGTGAAACAATGGAGCACAGGCTGAATCCCTTTGAAAGGACAAAACAAAGCCTCCCAATGGGATTCAGACCTTTACAGTAGCACCCTCATTTATCCAATCTTCCATATCTGTAGGGATATAATTTTTTTTCTTCTCCCAAGGGTATTTATTCCACCCTTTTTCCTGGCCTGTGGTAGGATTTGAGTGTATTACTGTTAAGAGAACCAACCAGTTTTCATTTTAGTTGAGTGTCTGGATTGAAAACTCTACAACCATAGGCTGCCTTTAAGACAAACCTTATGTTTTGGGTTTTGCCTGAGAACAAATACCATTTGAACAGCTCTTCATCTGTGGTCCTCAGTTATACTTCTAGCATGAAGAGGAAGTTCAGCAATATGAAAAGAGCAAAAAAGATACTAGAGACATTAACGCTTAGTATTCTAAGTTCTGATGTTCTGTTTGGGTGTGATGCTAATGCTTACAAAGGGCTCTTTGGGGAAATAATAATTGTAAATGTGCCTCTTGCAGATAAGACAAAGATTTATGGGATTTACTCCTATTCAGGGGATCTTGTATTGAAATGTTATCTTTCTGCTGAAATTTGTACAAGTCTAAGCTGAAACTAAATTGTCATTGCACATCATAAATCCAAAATTATACTGCAGAGAAATAAATAATGCACAGTTAACAAAAACAAATGTGGGGCATCTTCCATATGCACCACAAACAACTGGCAATGCCACTGTCCAGTACACAACATCAAGAAATCCCAATCCAGAGTCATCTTCAGTGTCTAATTATTCTGCTCTCAGCTCTTGTTTTCATCTTCTCTGCTAAATGAGTTCCTGCATGGCAGCCAAAGGAAGTGGTGAACCACCCCCACGGAAGACTTCATATTTGGTTTTAAGAATGCTTTTATTCAAGCTTGCTGTGGTTGCTTCAGCAGATACTGCTAATATTTTACCTCTTTTTCAAGTGGAAAAAAAAAATATCTTCGAAGTTGCAAAAGAATAGCAGTCTTGCAAGTATTGAAATTATGCATTAGGATTGATAGAATTTCCATTAAAAAGGAAGTAATAGAGGCGATTATTTGATTTGCTCCAAGTTAACTGATGTGATATTGCTATACAAAACCCAGTAGAAAATCCTCTGTGTTTCCTGTTGAAGTGTATTTCTAGGTGAAAGGTTCCACGTTGCTGCGCTGTGGAAGTGTGCATTGTACTGTGTCATGACCTTTCCTGGTGTATAATCTCCAAGGGCTTTTACTGCTGAACACTTAATTTAACTTGAGAGAGAAACCTACTCTCAGACCTTGGTTACTCTCAGCCTAATACTTGGAAAAATAATACTGTCATCTATGAGCATGGGCTACTTCTCGTCTTAGTTCAGAAGGGCTGTTGCCTGATGAGAGAACTGTGTTAGTAATTTTTTATTTCTCAGTACTGCTCTTTCAGTGCTCTGCACAGAAAAACCACTGTTTGCCCGTTCAGGTTGATGGAAAATATTCATAAATGTGGATCAAATTTGCTGAATAGCTTTGGTCACAGTGCACACTTCCTTTGTTCAAAATTCCCCCAAAACTCAAACCACAGAATGATTCAATACCAGTCACAAGTTGAATGAGCAACTCTGAGACTAAAAAATATTGAAATCAATGAGTGCCACTTGAGTAGGTTAGAAGCGCTGCTTTCCTGTATGATGAGACAGTTCTTTTTTTGAAGCCCTACTCACAATCCCACGCTTACTGTGAACAATGTCTCTGAGCTGGGATTGCCCCAGAAGAGACAAATGCTTTTTAATAGCTAATAAATGAACAATTCAGTTATTCAAAGATACTTTTACTAGCAGGAAAATACAATAAATAGCCTAACTGCCTAACAACTGACAACAACAGAACAGGTAAGAGACTGTCAGTTGGGATGAGTCTTGCAGCATCCTTCTCCCACAGGCTGAAAATTATTCCAGTGGTCTGATTCTGCCAGTTTCACCTTTCTGGAAGATCCCATCCTGGAGGCAGACTAATTGCACAAAGACCAGTGCTGAGACCAGTGTTAGATAATGGAAAATTCTGCTGTGAGCCAACATCCACTGATGCAAACACTGACCATGCATGGGTCTGACCTCAAGGCACCAAATAGCTTCATCCTCCACAACTGAAACTGAGCGATCCTTCCCCTGTTGTCAAGAAGTGTTAACTGGATAAGGATTGGGGCCAGTCACAGTTGTTTGGAGTTCAGCTCTAGTAGCAGAATACTTCTAATTCTAATTTCTAATTCTAAAATTAATATTTCTAATTTGAGGCCACCCCTCGAATACTGTGTTCAGTGTCGGGCCCCTCACGACAGGAAAGATGTTGCATTGCTGGGATATGCCCAGAGGAGAGCCACAAAGCTGGTGAGGGGTCTGGAAACCATGGCTGATGTTCAGCCTGGAGCAGAGGAGGCTGAGGGGAGCCCTCATCGCTCCCTACAACTGCCTGAGAGGAGGGGGGAGCCGGGGGGGTCGGGCCCCAGGGAAGGGGCGATGGGACGAGGGGCAACGGCCTCAAGTTGTGCCAGGGCAGGGTGAGGTTGGACATTGGGAACAATTTCTTCAACGAAAAGGCTGTCAGGCACTGGAAGAGGCTGCTCAGGGAAGGGGTCAAGTCCCCATCCTTGAGGGTATTTAAAAGCCGGGCAGACGAGGTGCTTAGGGCCAGGGTTTGGGGGTGGGATGGCAGGGTTAGGGGAACGGTTGGACTTGGGGATCTTAAAGGTCTTTTCCAACCTAAACAATTCTATGATTCTATAATTTCTTAGCAAAACCTGTTAACACTGGCTAGGACTCTGAATTTACAATGCCACCATTACCTAAACTTCAAGGTGAGTTGTCAAGGAAGCACACCAAGTGCGTTTCATGAATCTGCTGTGACCTGACATTCACAGCCTATCCTACTTTTATTACCAAGTCACATTTTTACTTTTTACTTGAGTTTAAATACAAAATATGTTCAGGCAGACTGGAAAGATTCTGATCTAAAATTTAAATAATATGTTTCTTCAGTATCTTTATAAATGTTTAAAGGCAATTTGTCTCCATTCATTGAATTCCAGGGCCTTGTCACATATCTTGCTTAGCTGTTAACGTGCTGCCGTTAGTCGTATGATAGGAAATGTGTGAATCTGTCCCATTTGAAGTCTTAGGTTTTGGAAATGTGGTAGATAAGTAAAAAAATTGTGGTAGCTGTTTTGCAGGTTATGGTTTGAAGTGTTTTTCTAAGGTACTGATACCTGTGCTGTGTGATCCCTGGCAGCACCCATCCTAAACACACCCTAAAACACCTTCTGAAACAAAAGCTCTTCCTAGCTTGCTGACACCAGCTGGGGACCTCAATACCAACCACGGCCTTAAAATCTGCCTGGTTACTTTTGCGAGCCCTAGGCGGACTGCTGACTTACCAAAACTTGCTGCCTTGAACCTGAGCCACAGTTGTCACTTTTAAGCTGGTGGCGCCTGCCAGTTTTGCCACAACCCGAGGGGCACTATCCTAATCTCAGTCTATCCAGCCTGTCTAGAATCAACAGTAAGCTCAATCAGGAAGCCAACTCAATCTTTGGCAACTTAACTTTAATTCTGAGTATTAAACATTAATGTGGCTTTTTCAGTTTGAATGTGGGGCATAGAGTAGACTAACGTACCTCTGTCTAGTGAAGACATCAAATCAGTGTACTTTTTTGTTGTTTTAATTAATGTCCACCATTGCTCTTAAATTACAGGTCCCTCAGCCTTCACTCAAGGACTGTCTCATTTAGCAGTTTCAGATGTTACCACATCCGTCTTGGTACTCCACTCCTCTGCTGGGTGTTATCACTTTCATAACTGAAGGGACGAAATGACACGTGTCCTCACCTCTGTTTAACCCAGTCTATTAACACTTTTTGGTATTTTAAACAAGTCAGACTGTGAAGTAGGATAGCTGTAGTTCAGAAATGCTTTTTGCTCCGTTGTTGCTGTTGCAGGAACGGTAAAATCCCATGAACAAGCAGGACAGTCACCCAAGTGTAGAAGTGTTGTAAATGTGGCTTTACCCAACAGATTTTGTCTGTCGGACTCCAAGAAACGGGTTAGCAGCACTAAGGTTAGGATTAGGACTAGGGATTGCAAGAGCTGTTTATTAGCCTCACAGATTTGTCCAGAAGAGGAGAGATTTGTCTGGGTGGAGGTCAAAAATGACAATGGCAAAATCTGAGTTAAAGTTATCTAGAGTGACTTCCAGCAAAGCTCATGAGGACAACGTTGTGAATTATAAGGCCTGCTATACAAATATGCTCTCGTCAAATATACCTGGTTTTGCAGGCAAAAGAACGCAACTTTTTGAATCTTTATAACTACTAACATTTGCCAGGAAAATAGTCTTGGGACAATTCTGCTAGGAGTTCAGCTGTCTGCCGGGAAATAAATGAGGCCACAAAGGATACAATAAAACTAGGGTAGGGAAGCATGTTTGTGGACTGAAGTACTGCAGCCAAGGATGAGGATGCTAACTCCAGGGATATCACCTAGCAAATCTAGATAAGGCGTGGTTATGGCATGTGCACTTTGGGAAGGAAAAATTAGTAATTGCAATGTGGTTGGGGAAGGTGTAGGAGGGGGAGTTTTCTGCTTGATAGTTTGACAGCTGTACTGGGTTTGTGTGGCAAGGTTTTCACAGAGGAGCTGGGGGGGTCTGCAGGGGTGGCTTCTGTGAGAAGCTGCCAGAAGCTTCCCCCATGTCCGATAGAGTCAGTGTCAGCTGACTCCAAGGTGGACCCATTGCTGGCCAAGGCTGAGCCCATCAGTGATGGTGGCAGCACCCCTGGGATAACGTATTTAAGAAGGGGGAAAAAAAATCTCTGCAACGGCAGCCAGAGAGAGGAGTGTGAGGATGTGAGGGGAGCAGCCCTGCAGCCCCCCAGGTGGGTGCAGCAGGAGGGGCTCCAGGCACCGGAGCAGAGATTCCCCGCAGCCCCTGGGGCAGCCCCTGGTGGAGCAGGCTGTGCCCCTGCAGCCCAGGGACCCCACGGGGGAGCAGATCCCCACCTGCAGCCCGGGGAGGACCCCACGCCGGAGCAGGGGGTGCCCGAAGGAGGCTGTGACCCCGTGGGAAGCCCAGGCTGGAGCAGGCTCCTGGCAGGGGCTGTGGCCCCGTGGGGAGAGGAGCCCAGGCTGGGGCAGGTTTGCTGGCCGGGCTGGTGACCCCATGGGGACCCACACTGGAGGTGTCTGCTCCTGAGGGACTGCAGCCCGTGGGAGGGATGGACCCAGGCTGGGGCAGGGGAGGAGTGTGAGGAGTCCTGCCCTGGGGAGGAAGGAGCGGCAGGGACAGCGTGTGATGAACTGACCCCAACCCCCATTCCCCATCCCCCCTGCACTGCTTGGTGGGGGAAGGAGAGAATTCGGGAGTGAAGTTGAGCCTGGGAAGAAGGGAGGGGTAGGGGGAAGGTGTTTAAGATTTAGTTTTTATTTCTCACTGTCCTACTCTGATTTGATTGGCAATAAATTAAATTAATTTTCCCCAAGTTGAGACTGTTTTGCCCACGACGGTAACTGGTGAGTGATTTCTCCCTGTCCTTATCTCAGCCCACAAGCTTTTCATTATACTTTCTCTCCCCTGTCCAGCTGAGGAGGGGATTGATCATAGAATCACAGAACCATAGAATCATTTGGTTGGAAAAGACCTTCGAGTCCAACCGTACCTGTCAACCACTAAACCCTGTCCCTAAGCACCTCGTCTGCCCGGCTTTTGAATACCTCCAGGGATGGGGACTCGACCCCTTCCCTGGGAAGCCTCTTCCAATACTTGACAACCCTTTCAGTGAAGAAATTTTTCCCAATGTCCAACTTAAACCTCCCCTGCTGCAACTTGAGGCCATTTCCTCTCATCCTATCGCATGTTACTTGGGAGAAGAGACCGACCCCCACCTAATAGGTAGTTAGACTATCTATAGACAGAGCAGCTCTGGTGGGCACCTGGCATCCAGCAAGGGTCAACCCACCACAACAGGCGACCTGAATAAGGTCCAAGGAGCAATTCTTAAAATGTGAATTAATAATTTCTCTTGGAACATAATCCTCTGACTTGCTGGTCTGTACACAACTGGTGCCAACTTGATTTGAGGTTAGCAGACAAGATGCAAGAAACAATGGTGGTTTAGTTTGAATCAATCAATTTCCCAGTCATCCCCATTTACTGCACTTTGGATCCTGTTACAGAGCAGTCTTGAAGTGTACAAGGTGGATTCCTTTCAGTTTAAGCTACCAAAAAATACACTCCAGGAGATCTTAGCTGTGCCAATACACTAATACACTAATAGATGTTATGTTCAGGTCCCCCTCCCACCAAGTGTGTATGAAGTGACCATAACTCCTTCATTCCAGCTGTGTTGCTCTACTCTAATGTAGACATAAGCCAGTGTTATTTTGCCAGAAAACTGTCTTCCTGTCCTAAAATTAAAATCTTTTACACAAAAATGGGGTTCTTTCACCTTTTGATTCAAAGTTCACTTAATTTATGATAAAGTAGCCTTTTACAGAAATGAACTTGTTCTAGGTCAAAAGGAGTGAATATTTAGTCAATCTGGAGTTTACTAAATGTCTTTATATATTTTTTAAGATTTCCTTTTTTGCTATATAATTACAAAAGAAGTAGTTGTACAATATATATTCAGCATATCTAAATTTCCAGTTGGCTCTCCCATAGAAGCTGAAGCTGCCTTAACGTTTCAACAGCTGTTCAGAAATATATGTTTCCTGTTACTGAAGATCACTTACTCTTAAGAAAATAAATAACATATGTGCCTTCCACTATTTTTTGCAAACAGTTTTTACTTTTAGAACTCTTACGGTTTAAGAGTGAAAGGAGAGGTAAAGCTTTTAAATCCATTAGTGCAAAAAATGTTTTGATAAGAGGAATTTTGTATATTCATGGTTGTGGGATTTCAGGGAGAAAAACAAAGTAGATGCTGTTGTGTAGAATGTTAAATTATTTTAATGTAAAATAGATGTAGAGTAGCATCACTTAGAAGTACCTCTATCCATTCATTAAGTTGTGGAATAAAGCCGGCTTTTATAGAGATACATACATACGTATATATATAACATTTCTCATAAGAGAATATGCAAGTGAGCAAATAAAAAACATGCAAACTAGCACATTTAAGACTGCCAAAATTTACTGTCAGAAGATAGATGGGACTCAAAACATCTTTTAAAAAGTATATTGTTTCCCTGTTCCAAAATGTGATGTTTCATTTCTGTCTCTTCCATTAGACACTAACAGTATGCCCAGAACCCACCCTATTTTAGACTTGGTCCAACTTTGGCTTGATTACTTTCCCAGCTCTTGTCCTGTGCTGCTCATACGTGAAAGAATGAATCTTGTACAAGAAATACCTGCTGGGATTTTGTCACTATTTTTGTGATTCAGTGATTATTTTCGTTTGCTTGCTCAGATG
This sequence comes from Butorides virescens, assembly GCA_017310255.1. Taxonomy (NCBI): domain Eukaryota; kingdom Metazoa; phylum Chordata; class Aves; order Pelecaniformes; family Ardeidae; genus Butorides; species Butorides virescens. Next base: position 13,700 of record JADKXX010009324.1, on the reverse strand, counting down.
AAGGGTGTGCCCACATCTTTTCTTACCTGCTTATCTCACTCCAAGAGCTTTCTCCTCCAGAAGGTCTTTGACTAAAGCTCTACTTGGTGAGTAGGACTATCCATGTAGAGCATGTTGGCTCTGGAAGCTTGTTACTTTGACTCCACAAAACCAGTTCTTCTCCCAGAGATACTACTTTTTCATTGATGTAGATGAGGGCTTTGCTCTGACGTGTCCTTTTCACTTTTACTTAGAGCCTGCCATTCCTTCAGAGTGCCTTTTTTTGATCCTCTCCACTGATCTGGGCACATGATGGGTTGATCACCTGGGTGCTACTTACGGACATCTGTCTAACAGGACAGACTGAAGAAGTTGAAGGAGAATGAGAAGTCTACTGCTAAAACCACAAATTCAGAGGCCCTGTTGATCCCACGGGTCAGATCAGCCTGTCCTCAAAGGTCAGCAGATCCTGCTCTTAGCCCATCTTGCTTCCACTACTTGCTTGAAACCACTTCCCCATGCACTTGCCAGGAGTTCACATTCTCACACGCAGGTTGACTTGGGGTGCTACTGACACTGAAGAGGCTGCTGGTGATCGGAGAGCTGATTAGAAATTTCCTGGCAGGATATTTTTGCAACAGAAAATAATAATTACCACATCAAAATGAATCAATGTTAATAAAGCTCCAACTGTGACTCACTTACATTCATGCTAGCTTAACTTCTTGATAGTCCTTTCCATAGGTTGCTGTAGACCCAGAGCAGAGGACAGACTCTTCAGAAACATCTGTTGTAGGCTGAAGAGAGCCAGGGAGGTCCCTTGGAGGGAGCTTCAGGTGGGTCAGTGCATCAGGCAGAGCATTACAGAAGTTCAGTGTCTTGTGCTTCTGGACTCATCTGACGATAGAACCAGCCAACCAGAGATCCTTGAGCTGGGGACCTCCATTGCATGGCCTGAGTAGCCTCCTGCTTTGATTTTACAGGGTTTCCAAGGTACTGAGCTCAGGCTTCAGTGTTGTGTCACTCTATGTATTAAATGTGACTATGTTTTTTGGGGCATACTACCAGTAATTGTTCAAAACTTCATGGGCTGCAAGAACTGACCCTTAAAGACATTACTTAAAAGACACATAAAATCCAGCCATATTTTACTCAGCGCTGAATTCCTCTGACACAGCAGGCCATCCCATGGCTTAAAAATTGTGCTAGGGATTTTATGGTTAAATTAGTGGTGAGCACCATTTTGATTCATTGTGTTTGTCATATCACATCTGATTTGCTGCAGCATTGTCTCGAGCATGGAAAAAAAAGACACTGTGTGACTCACTGTGATGCAATGTAGTGGAAAGTGGAAAAGAAAAAAACCCACACGCAATTTCAAATGCACAATCTGTTCTCAATACAGATGACAACCGATCGATCTTGATTTTTACAACTAATTATCTGTTTCAGTTACCCATAAAAATCCTGTTTCCCATGAGCAATTGGTGCACATGTTTTAGCGGCTGTCCTATGTGTTTTCTTTCCCTGTATGACTCCTGTCTTGATCATTTGGCTTCATTTTAACAGAGAACAGTGAAGTCACTCAGTGAAGCTTCCCTTAGCAGTAGGAGGACAGTTTTGCACAATTCAGTCTTAGATATTATCCTTCATCCTTTGCCTTGGGAGTGCTTTTTCCTTTCTTCTATGAGAAGTGTCATTGTATCTTCTCATGCTATTTTTCTGCATTAACTTTTAGGGTACAAGTAACCCACATAAGCTGAAACCTTAACATTGGCTGGTGGAAAGGAAATCTGGTCAGTATCTCAAATCCTACAAATCCCACACGTCTTACAAATCTCACATATCACAGTCTTCCATGTTGGGTTTTTTTTCTGTCCACTTTCTCTAATTTTTCTTCTCTTCTCATCTTCACTCATGTTAGCTTTGCTTACTCGTCTCACTACTTGGTTTTGTTACTTTTACAGAGACCTATATAAATTTGAAAGTAGAATAAACTATCTCATATTTAGATTTTTTTTTTCTGAGGATTTAGGCTTGAAACCTACCAGTAATATCCTGGCTCTAATGTTGGCTCCCTCCAGCAGTTCAACATGACCCATAAACACCAGACAACTTCAGGCAGGCAAATAACTCCACTTCTTCTGAGATATTCACCCCATCTTCCTTCCATTATGCCTTATGTGAGACAGAAGCTGTAGGCATCAAGCCTACGATGTTGAAGCAATCCTACACTTCTCTGTTGTTTCTTCTGAAAATACCTTGTAAAATGCAATCTGCAGAGACTGTGGTGACCTATAAGCTATGGTGTAGCTAGGGGAGGATAGCTGGTCAGAATAATACCCAAGCCAGCACTGCATGTTCTTATTGTGCATTAAGAGCATCCATCTAGGGAAGGATATAAAACAATTATCACAAAAGTCAATTCACACCTTTTTTTACAGCACACTGACTTCTGAAGATGGGCAACCTCTGGGAGACCAGTCATTGGCAAAAAGGTATAATCTTATTCAGTGACCTTGTTAGTTTTCTAAAAAAGGGAAGAAGCACCACATTGAGGAAATGTGCATCTTTTTCTAAGACAGAAGGAGTTATGAGCTATTTAAAAAGAGCGATACCACAAAGGAACCTGGAAGGAGTACAGACCTCAAAAGAAATACTGGTGGTTTCAACTAATGAAAAAAAAATACTATATTTTAAGAAAGGTCTGAAGCATGAGAAAGTAAGGAACCTAGGAGGAAGCGAAGCTGTGAAGTGTGACTTCAACTAATAGGCATCGAATGAGACTTGAGTTTTCAGAAACAAAATTATTTATTTCCAATCATATTTCCTAATACTATAACCACAATCGCTTGGCATCTCATAGGCATTGAAGAGTAAGTCTTCAAAATATGTGGTTCAGCATTGCTGCAATACAGGCAGAATTTAGTGCAGAATCAAGAGGCACAATTAATTTTTAACAATGTGACATAGATGCAAGCTACAGGTTTGCCCTAAGGCTTGGCAAGACAGTTGTGTCATTCATTTTGTGGTCATTGCATCCACAAAATAAAACAAATAGATAACTTGCTATACAAGACCATACAAGTGGCTGCACCAAGTCAGACCAATGATTCATCTGTCCTAGCAAGTACTTCGGAAAGACAGTAAGTACAAAACAAAACAGGAGAGGGATGTTTCATCACTTCCATTCTGTGGTCTTCCAGCATCTGGAAGTTTGCCATTTGCAGATTTCCAGAAGATGGGCACTAGGGCTGATGGGATTGCATGTACATCACCTCACTGAAAAGTTTTTTGAACCCTTTTTTTCATTAATTTATCTGATCACTGAATCATTTTGGACAGCTAGTATTCAGAAAACCTAGTGGTAATGAGTTATATGGTAAAAACATGTACTTTTTGAAAAAATACACCACCACCATCACCAGCCTTTTTTGAGCTTTCTTGATAATATCTGGAACTTTCTGCTCAATACTGATTACTATGATATTAGAAAAAAACAATAAAAATGGGGGACTTCATTCTAGAAAAAGATACAAAGTGATCAGGACATTATAAAGACATAAATAGTAAGAGTTAAGCTAGCAAAGTTGGCAAACTGCTGAGAAACACCATGGGAGTTACCAAAGATATGAAAGTTAGGAATAGCTAACAGCTAATATGTAATATGGGAAAAATAGGGATGGAATATAGAAAGAAATTCTGACTGCTAACGTCTCTTTTAGCTGTAGGAAAGGGAAGTGATGCAAATCCCAGTATTTAAAGCTCTGAACACTACTCAGAAAAACATTTCTCCCCTGATTCTCCAGTTAACAGACCTGTCCTGGGAGGTGGTGGGTTTTACTTTTTGCAGACTTGCCGTTTAGGTCTTACAGTTCCTGACAAACCATATGACAAGCATCCAATATATATTATCCATTATCCACATCTGTGGTTTCATCTTGTCTGACTCTTTTCAGCTCATTTGAAGTACCTTTCATTAAAGATTTGAGTCCGTTTGTTCTGAAGACTTCCACTTTGTGTTCACAGTCAAAAATCTAAGAGTATGCGTAGCCCTTCCTTTTTGGGTCACTTTTCTCAAATAGCTTTCGCTGTGTGCAAGAAGACTCTGCAAGCAGGATGTCCATACAGCTTGAAAGGGTAAGACATGGCTAACACGTGCAAAAGAGAGATGGCATTTCATGGGCTACAAGGCAAAGCATTAATTCACTCACCAGCCTGACAAAAAACTTGAACAGTGGTGATAGGGATAGGTATGTGGCTTCTTTGAATCTGCCTTCTAGCAGTGACTAAAAGATAGAAAAGACGTAACTAATTCTAATTTTATAGTGATGCCTGTCACCTAGAAGCATATGGCAGTAAACTGCACCCCCTGTAGCAGCCCCTGAAAAGATGGCAATTAAGCTTGCCCCCTTTATGTTTTATCTGTGTTCTTCACCCTTCAGGTACAAGTAGTGTTCATCACCAAATCCTGGCCCTGGTTTGAGAATCCACAGAATTAGTTATAGATGACCATTCATAAAAAATTGCTATAAACCGCAGTGGACTTTTAAATCTTGCTTTTGTATGGAGCAAGTCTCTTGTTAGAGGCAGGCTGAAGTGTTAGGGCCCTGAGGGCACTAATCAGTTGATAACCATCCTCTGCTGGGACCTGCTGCCACCCTGCCCCTGGGTCTCCATGTCAGCCCATCCCAGGGCCATCAGTCCTTGTCCTGAGCCTACGTCCTATGCCATGGTGGTGCTTCCCAACTGCCCTGCCACAGCCATCGATCCATATACTGACCCAGGAGCTAGTGTTCTCCCAGGCAATGCCCATGATGGTTCTGGGATTGGAACAGACCTGGGACTGTCCCCAGTATGGACGTTGCCCCCTGTTGAGGGGAGAAAACATCTCAGCCATAAGGAGATCAACTGTGCGACGTTGCACACCTCCACAGCCAGGAAATGCCCACGTGCTCATGCAAAAAACCCAAACCAAGATGTGCTTTCTAACACAGGTTGGAACTGGCATTCTTTGAGAGGAAAACATCTTCTAAATTCCTCTGAAGGAAGAAAATGGAGAGGAAGATCTGTTTCAACAGGCTTTTACTTGCAATAATTTTAAACAAATCCCTTTATTCTACAATCTGACATCAATTCTTAATAAGTGTGGCAGATGCTGGCTTTATAGTTACTGTGAAATTACCCAGTAAGTGTAGGAGATTCTGGGAAATACATTTCTGTTTGCAGTTTTCCATAATTTTCTACAAGTAGAGCAGTAGGGAATAAGTTGAGGTTTACCAAATTTCATCTATCTGGGTGTCAGTCCTTGTTCTATCTCTGGTTGACCTCCCAGCTACTTTTCATTTTTAATTGCTTCTAAAGAAAAAACTTTGAAACTGGTGGTGGCATTGCTGTAATGGTTAATTAGTGCTACAAATACCCCATTCTCCTATTCAGAAATGTAGATTTATCATTTTTACCGAATTTCATGTCAGAAAGGATACTCAAAACTGATTGATGCTTCTGAGTGAAAGAATTCATTGAGGAAGAAGAGAAACAGGGCCAAATGTTATGAATAGAAGAGGCTTTAGGATTATCAAATTTACCTCAGTATTAGGGCAGTATCATATGCTGTACTGAGGAATGGCATTCCTCTGTGGCCAGATACCAGGCTAGCTCTGGCTCAATTGTTTTTCAAATTCTCTCGCTCTCAAAACTCTTTTTCAGTCTCATTTTAGTTCTACAGCCCATTTCTCTCTGATACTGAAATGCGATATCCCACTGAATTCCCCTCCTTTAGCCTGGGTGACTAATCCTCAATCCTTGTCTGCATTGCAACCCTTTAAAATATGCCTTTGTTGTTAGCTATATTGGTGGGTAGCTAGAAAACAGCTGAACTGGAAAAGGGTAAGTGCCAGCACCAGCAGCTGCAACAGCAAAAAACCAAACCCACTACAAATACTTCTCTTACACTAGTTAATCCCTATAATTTCCCCTAATAGCACAATGTCTCATAAACAGCATTGAAACATCTCATAAATAAACAGTGATCAGGTAGCTGTTCAGGTAGCTGTTCATGTAATTTTTGTGTTTGATAATAATGAACATTGGTTCTTAAATTATCCCTGTTTGATCAGTCTTTAGTGTATGCTAGAATTGGATCAGTCATATGCTGAAATGGGTTAAATCCCAGCATTCTACATCTCTCACATTTTACCTCTTTACGGAAAAATAGGATTTTAGAAATATGTGTTATAGACTGAGCTACAAGAATATCTCTAAGATATTTCATAAATTGTCAAGAGAAGAGTGCTAAAAAAATCAGGGACAAAAACGTAACTCCAGAGAAATAGAGCCAAAGCAGGAGAATCTGAGGTGGCAAAGATGAGAAGAAACAGGTCTCTAGAATACCATATCATCTCACTTTCACAGTTATCAAGTATAATTTTTCAAAAATGCAAATCCCTTTATTTCAGTTGTTTAAAGTTTAAGAACCAAGTATTTAATACTACCCCCACTTTTCTGTTTGGAATGTCTTCTAGGAATTTCTGAAGCAAAGGCAATAAAAGCAATGGTGGTTGGCAAGCCTGGTATCTAATTATATTTTCAGAAAAAAGTAAGTACTTCTACCTTTTTACACTGAACTTCAAAAATAGCAGCATCCACAAGAGACCATTATTTTTAAAATAAAATCTCAAAGGTAGTTTTTGTCTCCAATTTTCAATTTATATTATGTTGGAAAGCGTCATGGGTCACTCCACTGTAATTTCTCTGGTTCAACTCCAATATAATGGTCTGATTTTAGGAGCATTTTGTTCACTAGTAGTTGGTAAATCACTTAAGAGAATTCTAAGGATACACCTACTGACCTCAGGATATTGAATTAGCAATGAGGTAAAGTTTTCACCATCCTGTCCAAAGTTGGCACTTGCAGAAAAAAATGAAAATTAATCCCACTGAAGTGAGAAGCAACAGAAGATAACAACACGCAGATTTCAATTTTTTTGAAAACATGGTCTCTAGCTGGATAAAAACTGGTGGCCCTACAGTCTGAATGTCAGCATAAAACTTCCCTATTGAATTGCTAAAAATAGGTAAGTTCCATAACATATTTTGAGCCATAGAGAACCCATTTTTGGAATAATGTTGAATGATGAGTTTCCTCCAGGTCTGCCAAAATTGGTCAGCTGGATGGATGGTGGTTCGGTACAGGGTAAGATCTTAAAAAACACTTTTGACAAAGTGAGATACAGTTGTGAAAGAATTAAAATCTAATGCCGCTTTCTAACATGCAGTGAGCTTGGCTTAAAAGCAGAAACTGAGAGACTGAATTCAGCTAGAGACCTTCCTTACAATTAAGCTTCAACTATTTATTCAGCCATACAATTTTAGCAGGAAATAGGAAGGTTTCATACTGGGTTTCTATGCAATCAGACCTGAAACCGTACTTATGACTTAATAAGTCAGTGAAATAATGCAATTTTTAAAAATCTGGTACACTTAAATATCTTGATTTCCCCCCCCTCTGGCACAAGACAAAATGTTTAACTTTCATTTCTCTAAGAAAGTTAAAAGGAAGGGAGAAGAGAGCATATATATAATTAGCATGTAAGACTAAAAAAAAAAAATAAAGGCACAAGGAGCTTTTTATTAGGCAATTTTTTGGACTTGGACACTTCAAAGAAATACAAATTAACACCTACTTAAATCCCACTCATAATTGAGCATCATCAGTGAATAAACTATTGAAGATATTAGACTTTCCCAATGTCTTACATAATGGAAAAGAAAGAAGGGAAAAAGAATACTCAAAATCTAAACAGGGTGATTAAAATATTTCATCATGAAGAAAAAACACTTTTTCAAAAATGAAAGGCTGCAAAAAATTTTCATGTGGAGTTGTCTACACATGTTTGCAAGTGGGACAGTTTTATATCTGTAGAGCAGAGTACGAACCTCATTGTTTGGATGTAATCCCTTAGAGAATAGGTTCTTTCTTCTGCTGGCTGGTCTTCAGATGCCAAGTGTCATCCATTCGTCATTGTCGTGAATTGTATGTAATAGCCCCAAGAGCTGAACCCACTGTGGAAGTTAGAAAATAACCCGCTTTTATTCATTATTTTTATTTTTATTTTACAACAGTAAAAGACCAAAGTGAGAGTGAATTGGAATGAATTAAATTGGAAGTAATTTTTATTTCAGTAAGACATAGCCATAAAGAAACATCCCATTTTTTTTTCTTATATAAATTACTCCCTGCCATGGACCCCCAAATGAGATTTTACACCACAGAGTTTCTCATCTTCAAAAGGCAAGAAAAGAGGTTTAAAAAAGCACACCCAAAATGCTTTGTCAGTGACTTAGAATAAAGATATTGGTGAAGTACGGTACGTTTGCTATTTATAGATAAGACAGTGACCACCTACAAGAAATTCAGCCTGTGTCTGAGTCAGTGATTCATTTTAGATTCAGCAAAGACCAGGAATGAGAATAAGGAGTTAACTGAAAATATCTAAAGGTTTTGTTACAGATTGACACTCAATTATTGAGCATTATTTAAAAATTATCCAAACTGTTTCATTTGTAGAATAAAATTCATACTTACTTATTAACTAGAAGATTCTTCTTTTTTTTTTTTTCCTCATCAAATCCACTAGGTTTCAAAATATTGGTGGGAAGAATAAGTGGAAAAAAGACTTACTGTACTGATGAGTGTCTTAGAGATTATGAGAAAAATAGGGATTCTTACCCTCTTTTTTACTTCTAATGGGAGGACAAATGGGTTTATTTATTTGTGTCATGCTGTTCTACTTGTTTTGGCAATTATAGGGGGGCTAAATGATATAAAAACATAGGTTCTGGAAATAAAGGTAAATGTTAGCGTGTGGTTGGTTCTTTCACGACAAGAAAAGAAAGCACCGTGTGTCAGAAGTCTTTCAAGCTTTGTCTTCAGACCTAAGTCTTATCAACTTCATTTCTCTTCCTGCTGTCCTGCATCAGAGACAGCCTGCTGGAGAAGAGATACCAGTATGTGGCAGGGGGCAGAAGACTGGACATGCACAGATGTGTGGTCCGCTAAAGCAGAAGCAGTTAGGATAATAATAGATTACTTCCCTTAAGTGCAAACACAGGCACAGTCTTATTTCTGCTAAAGCTCTTACTTCTACCTTTGAGGGAGCAGAGAGAGAAGGATTTCTGCTCTAGTGCAGAATCTGGAGATGCTGCCCAGATCACTGGTGGTGCCACAGCCCCCCAAAATCTCCTTATGCTGGGTAGTCACTTGGACACACTATTGTCGTGGGCTCCTGAGCTTCACACTTCAAAGTGGATTCCAGCTGCTTTGTGAGGACAGAGTGATTTTAGGGCTTCATGGAAAGGAAGTTTTTTCATGGCTCAGCTGAAGGAGGCATTTCAGGTCAAACATGGATCCCCCACGAGCATCTCAGCAACCTTGGAGACAGTCTAGTTGACCATTCAGGGAAAATGGTTTAGACCAGTATTTTTCCAAGGATGGTCAGGACACAGGGTTGGGACGGTTGCAAGGGTTTGCCACCAATTACAGCTGGCTCTGACATGAGGGAGTGAAGGCGAAGAGCAGTATCTCCTCTGGGAAGGAGCAGAGGAGGTGGTGACACCTGAAGAGTGAGGAGCACAAGGGCAGGGAAACAATAGTCCAGGCAGGGAAGGAATACCCAGGCCTAAATAAAATGTGTATAATTGTTTCCCTGCCCTGATTTTTTTTGTGTGTGTGATTGTTGTTGGTTTTTTGTTTTAATCAGTGTTTTAGAATATTTAAAATCTTCTAAGGCATGTGTGATCCTTTGCGTTCCCTTTTTCTCCTTCCACTGACTTTTGCTTTTGAAAACAAATATCTGAGAATGTCTTTTTGAACACAAAACTCTGAGGACAACTTTTTTCTTTCTTTCTTCTTGGTGGTGTTTTTTTTTTTTTTTCCCTGCTCTGGAGAGTACCTGGTAGTTCTTTCATTTTCAAATACCAGGGGAGAACTCTTTTCTATTAAAATGTTCAGGTTGCTTAGCTGGGTAACTCTTGGATGATCTCCTGCCTAGAATTACCAGCCCATAGAGTTACAGGAGTTCTTCTAAGCAGCCATTTTTATGTAAAATCAGGTATCATGTGAGCAGAAAATGCCAGAATATGGTTTGTGCCATGATCATGGGCATGTATTCATGTCCAAAATAGGGTAAGAAAATAACAGAGAAAGCGGACAGGCCTTATGTTCAACATAGTGTTACTAATTTGATTACATATATATATATATGTATATTTACATGCATAAGAAGAGGGAAAAAGAGTTCCCCAAACTGACCAAGACATATATAATTGCTCCAAGTCTATCCAGCTTGGATATGAAACAAAGAAAAACAGATATACACCAATTGACTTTGAATAATAATAGGAAAGAAGCAGGGAATAAATTTTCCTTTTATTTAGAAGAAAATTGGATGTGTTCTGAGCTTTACTTTTATGATATTTTCAGAAACATAGTTTTAAAATGTTTTCACACTTCAGAGATGTCCAAACATTTGCCTGCAGTTCTTATGCACACAATTTTCTGTATTTTCTACATCATAATTTTCTCTCTCAACAGTTTTCTGATTGCGTGTGCTCTTACGGAGTTTTATTTTTGCAAGACTGCTGTTCATACTAGCCAAATCCCCCAGAAGTGCAGATATTCAGTGGATAAAAGTTGAAGAAAAATATAAAAACCCCCTTGATTTGCTCTCAATCTGAGATTGTTTTTCCCTCAGATCATCCCATGGTCACCCCTGTAATGTAAGTTTGATATTAAGGTTAGATATGGATTGGAATAAATGCTGTTTCTCTGAAAATGAATCTGGAAACAGATATTGCTAACACTCCCATTTCACACGCAGCTTCCCTCACATCCTTCTCATGATCTCAGTTTTTATGTTCTCAGGCAGAAGGAGAAGGAAAACAGCCCTGTCATCATGTCACCTGTAGAACAGAGGGCCCACTCTTCGCTTTTTTCTTTTATTTTCATCAACAAGTTTGCATCTGAAAAACAGCTTGCTACTGTCTCTTTGGGACCCACATCTTCACGAATCACATTTTTTCCTCACAGTGAGCCTTCTGGTGGAAATTATTTTCTAGCATCACAAAAGGACTGAAGGTAGAAATTTAAATCAACCTAATTTTGTTTGTAACTCTCACCAAGGTTATCACAGGAAGCATTGACTTACAAAAGTGATTTCTGCCTGAGAGAATGATCAGCTTCCGACTAAAGAAAACAATTAATAATTTACTTTGGGAAAAAAGAAGTCTAAAGTCACATTGGTCTCTGTGAGATCAGGAATTTAACGTGACATATGGATCTATTTTCAAATAGTATCTGAATTAAAGGGAAATATAGGTCATGGATGAAAATGTCTACTTAGAAATATTAGGAACTAGGCAGTTTGAAAGACAGGGTCTTTTATTGTGTGGTTTATGCAGTATCACTTCCTTCTATCTCAGAATAAATAATTTTGCATTGACTTAAGAGCTAATGGGCTGAACGAGAATGATTTTTGCTGTTTTATGGGAGACTTTCTGTTCACCATTTAAGTTTCAGCACTGTTTGTTTGTTTGTTTCAGGAGTACTAGCTGCCTGCAGCATTCCCTTGGCTATGATCGTACAGCTACATGCCTCATTACATTCCTATTTATTTCCACGTTTAGATGATCATAACATTTTTGATACCCTCACACCTTTCATAAAGTTAAATCAAGAATTGTTTGTTGCAGGTAGCTTGGAAGTGCAGCCATTGAACAGAGCAGAGAAAGGACTATGGGGAGATTAAATCCACCATAGGAACATTGTCTGGGATCTCAAGAAAGTGAGACAGAAGTCATCGTCCTGCCAGAGAAAAATGTAAATTGGTTGTCTTAAAGACAACAAGGTCTGTAAATTACATGTACAGTAAATAGATGAACTTTCACATAGCTGACTTTGTTACAAAGAGACTTAAAAATCACTAAAGATAGCAGAGGCATAAAGGAAGCAAATGAATATATTTAAATGCTGCAGCGTGCAGTTCATACACCTATCTTAAATTTTAAATGATGCAATTGAAGTAAAGACATGCAGAAAGAGCAACAGGTTGCCCCTGGCCAAAACTGAGGAGTAGTTCCCATATTAAAAACTTTGCACTCTGGAAAAGAAATTACAAATAGGATAAAAATGGGGAGGGGGGAGGAAGAATCTTTATCATGAATGGCATAGAAATGGCAGACAGGCAGCCATTATTTACCATTTCTCATAAGTCAAAACCTGTAAGGTGCCAAATAAGGTGGCAAGTTCCAAAAAGATAAGAGAGTAAGCAGACAAGCCGTACGTTCAACATGAGGTTGGTGATTTGATTACACATGCATCCATCCATATATATTTATGCATTTTTACAAGCATGGAGAAAGAAAGAAAGGAGCTGCTGTGTCACATAGTGAACTTAAGCTGTGAAACTCCTTGCTGCAGCGTGTTATGGATGTTAAAATTCTGCTTTGGTCCAAGAAGTAACTGGAAATATGTAGTAGATAAATCCCTCCAGCTCCACTGAGCACAAGCTGGGGAAGTTCATGAGCTGCTGATTACTGGAAGAGTATGTTGTAGAAAAGTTCACTTTAGGCCCACTTTGGTTTGCACTCTCAGGCAATTTTTAAATTTTTTTTTTTTTTTTTTTTTTTGTCGAAGATGGTTTCCTGAACAGGGCAGAGTTGTCATCTCTCACAGTAAAACTACAGTTACCTAAATCGAAATGGATGAAGAAGCATAACTGTTTTGTCTCTGTTTGTAAGCTTAGCTGTGGTGTTTTCATGTGGAAATAGTTAATTAAAACTAGCTAATACTAATGCAGGCTTTCCGATGAAAAGAATAATAACAATAATAATAATAACAAGAATTATAATAACAAGAGCATTAATAACAAGTGTAATAATAACAATAACAAGATTAACTGTAATAATAACAATAATAATAGCAATAACAATAATAATAGTAATAACAAGAACATAATAATAATAATAATAATAATAAAAATAATAACAGCAATAACAACAATAATGATGATACTACAACAACAGCAGCAGCATTTATCTATTCTCTTTATTTTTCCAGTACTTCATTAGACATTAGGAAAAAACTTCTTCACGGAAAGGGCTGTCAGGCTCTGGAATGGGCTTCCGAGGGAGGTGGTCGAGTCCCCATCCCTGGGGGGATTTAAAAGAAGGGCAGATGAGGTGCTTAGGGGCAGGGTTTAGTGGTGGGATGGCAGGGTTAGGTTAAAGGTTGGGCTCGATGATCTTAAAGGGCTTTTCCAACCAAAGTGATTCTATGATTGATTCTAATATTTTTTTTTTTAATATACAGTTGAAGCTGGGCACCCCGTTAATTGGTTCTTCTCAGGGCAAGCCGAAGAGCGATTGCAGCCGGTTTTCCTGGGACCGGGAAGGGGTCAGCGCACCCTCCCTGACACCTCCCCCGCTCCCCGATCCTCCGATCCCCCCATCCCCCGATCCCCATTCCCGGTGCCCGCGGGCGCGCTGGGGCCGCGCATCCACCCGGTGCCGCTGCGGGACCAGGAATCGGCGGCTCCGGCCCCGCTCCGCCCCCGCCGGGTGCAAGGGAACGGCCGGGCCGGGATTTTAAAGATGAGATTGGCTTTTTCCCTCCCCTATCGTTCCCCCCGCCACCCCCCCGCCCCCCCCCATGCTCGTGCAAG
>JADKXX010009323.1:0-57629 GCA_017310255.1 Butorides virescens | reverse complement strand
GGGGGGCACCACAGGCGTTGGCCCATTCAGCACCAGCGTGCACTGGTGCTCGTGCAAGTGTCGGAGAACACAGGGGAGGGAGGAGCACCATGAGGACAAGAAGACTGCAAAGAAAGAGAGAATTGTGCCATTTCTGTGATTTGTAGTGTGCAAATAATTCAGGTTGTTTTCAGATGCAAGCCTAGACAGGATACATATAAAAACATGAAGGACAAACAAATATCTTAAATAATCATCCCCTAAAAGCAATTTGGGTTTCAGCTTAGTCTCCCAGCATTGGCAGATTTATTTAATGCCCAAGAATTATGAGGCTTTCCTGACCAGCACATGCTTACAGTGATGTATGAGGTGCAGCTCTGAACAGTTAATCCAGGTAAGCTCACAAATAAACCTGGTTTTATATGTGAAACTATTTATTCAACTGTGCATTTTTCTTGACTGCCACTAGGCCAAATTTTAGTGTTGACTGGAGTAGGAAAAAACACCCCATCCTTTCATGTGGTGGAGATGTAGGTGAGGGCTACTGAGGTCTGCAGCTATGTGGAAAACTGCTCATATACACTAAAGAAAGAATAAGCTACCTTTAAAAAGCTAAAAAAGATAACAAAAGACCCCAAAGAAATAAACCAAGGTCTTGCTATTGCTCATAGGTTATCCCAGGAAAATGTGAGAAAGGAAGGAAATAATTTGTTGTTTTAATTGTTCTTCTCTTCTCTATTTATGGTAATTTTCAGTTTTGCCCTTTCTTGTCTCTAACAAGTCTACTTTGGGTCCAGCTGGGATGGAGTTAACCTTCCCCACAGCAGCCCTCATAGTGCTGTGCTTTCGTTTGGTACCTAGAAGGGTGTTGATACCACACCAGTGTTTTGGCTACTGCTGGGCAGCACTGGCACAGCATCAAGGCTGTCTCTCCAACATTCCCACCCCTCACCAGTAGGCTGGGGGTGGGCAAGATGCTGGGAAGGGACATAGCCAGGACAGCTGACCCCAACTGACCAAAGGGATATTCCATACCATACGATGTTGGCCTAGCACTAAAAGCTGAAAGAAAGGAGGAGGAAGGGGTGGGAGGGCATTTGTTATTGATGACATTTGTCTTCCAGAGCAACTGCTACATATACTGAAGCCCTGCTTCCCAGGATGCAGCCTGCTGATGGGAAGTAGAGGAGAAAATCTTCGTTTTCCCTTGGCTTCCATGTATGGCCTTTGCTTTTGCTTTTATTAGACTGCCATTATGTTGACCCACGAGGTTTTTTTCCACCTCATTTTTTCCCCCCACCCCTGCCTTCCCTGTCCTACTGAGGAGGGGAGTGATAGAATGGCTTGATGGCACCTGGTGTCCAGCCATGGTCAACCCACCACATCTTGATAGTCCCTCTCAGCTTCTGTCCTTTCTCCACCATGATGCTGCTCTGCTGCTTCTGGGACTTCTACATTGTTATGCTTTCCTGTTCCTCTGGCAAGACTTTTACTTCTGGTAAAGCTGAAGTTACAGGAAATCTTCCTGTGCTACAATTTTAGCTTGGGCACCCACAGATGGGAAGCTTAGAGTGCCAAGGAGTTTGCGCATGCCTGTCTTCTGGGTCAAGTTTTCCAGCATTTCTGTTTGCCCAAAAGTCAGCAAAATTGGCCATGAGGTGGACAAAGAGAGAATGAACCTGCTTGGTTCATTCCCAAGCAGGCCAAGCAAGATTTGTCTTTCTGAAAACCGTGGTTATGTTTCCCACTTTCATCCTTGCAGTGACAACCTCGGTGTCTCAGTTTCCCAATCCATGCAGAGTTTCCTTCTATTGCTCTCTCTTCTCTGCACCAGAATACGTATTTCCTCTCACGTTCATCCCTGGATCCCTCCTGCCTGCCTTTGTTGTGTTCAGATCAAACAGCTCCTCTTAAAGGTCCTGGACCACTGAGCACACATGAAACTTTCCATTTCCTATAATTTCCAACAATTTTCCACACTCTGTTCTCAAGCAGCTGGGAGCAATCAGAGAAAGATAGATCTGTCATCCCTCAAACACCAAGGATTATTTTCAACTGTGGTGTGAAAAAAAAAATGTGTCTGTCTTAAAATGTGAGCCCTCTGGGAGCGTTGGTCTAGAGTTCAAGAAGAGAGCATTGGCACGTTGCATTGTACCGAGGGAGCACAAGATGTGGTCAGACCTTGGATTATCTGCTCACCGTGCTTTGTCCCCTGGTCAATCAGTGTGGTGCTGCCACCATTCTGGCTCACCACTGGTCTTCACCCAAAGAGCTCGTGCCTGGCACTCCATGCAGTCCTTCCTCTGTCTACTATGCTAACACGTTCCAAGCATTATGGTCCTTCAAAGAAATGGTTGCCACAGGTTTTCCACATGGGCTTAAAAATACATTTTTTACTGTGCTTTCTCATTCATGGCAGTCCTGTTTTGACTCTGGTTTTCAAAAACCTGAGCCAGAGGCATCAACCGTGTATATGGAGGTTTCTCTTGTGACAGGACTGTTGTGTTATGAGCAACTGAAAACAGTTTGTCAGCTGTAACGAGAAACAATGCTGATATGCGTGCCTGTTACAACCATAGTTTTTACATTTGTTTTGGGATTTAATTGTTTTCTGATGGAAAAACAACTTCTTTCTCTGCTCCAGTTTCACCCATGCAACGTCTGTCTTATTTCCTAATCCTCTTTGCCTCTCCTGTTCCTCGTGATTTGGTGAGGACTTAGCTGGATGCCTTGAATTTTTGCCTTCTTATTTTGGACAACACTGTGCCCATAAAAAATAAATATGATGGTAAAACTTCCCAAGTATTGAAGCGTTTGTGGACATTTCCTCTTCACTTTTAACTTCGTTTATTCACATATTATCATTCTTTTGCAAGCAATGAGTCTGGTGGTGTTTGATGTTGGAGTGCTGAAGTTTTTCAACCTGTTTATCTCCCAACTGAAGTACTGGAAGTTGTGTGATGCAGAAGGTATCTGAGTATTTAATCTTTCTTGGTAAGTTTAGTTTGACTCCTTTTTTAACTCATCTGGTGCAACTTGGTGTGACGTCACTGAAACCAGTGAAACTATATCAATTTGTGTCACAAAAGAATCAAGCTCTCCATAAAAAATGTACCAGCGATTTAGAAATATTAATAGACATTGGCATAAACAGGGACCTGTATACAGTACATGTGTACATGTAACCCTTTTATTTTGATATATTAAAATGTTTTGTTGTATGTGAATGTTTCTAGTACATGGCATTGTACTTTTTTAAAAAAATAAATATAGCCCTGATTTAACTACACTTATCTCACTGTTTGTGCTTTAAAAGAACAGAAAGTGCACACCGACTGACTAAAAGATAGTTTCAATATGAAGACTTACTGTTATTTTTGCACGTAATAAAAGAAAATTTAAATTTTAATCAAAATCTTTTAGAGGAGCAAAAGAATAAGGTATATTAACCTGCCCAATACATTTTTCTCTTTGCTCTTACTGATTCTCTTTAATTTTTAAACAAAATGACATCTGTGAAACTGAACAGATTTCTTCAGGGAGAAGAATTTATGCCATATAGTGTTGGAAACCTCATCTAAAATTGTTCGTGTATGAATAATTTCCTGGGCACCAAAACTGCTGGAGGACACACAACCATCTACGTAACAAGTTGAGTTATGCAGGAGAAGTGTTGTTCACTGTTTGAGGGCCCTACCCATCTCATTTCCTCTGCTATCTCAGTCTGAAAATTTATGCCCCTTTGCTACAACTCCTCAGTGCAGACACATCTTAAAACAACAAGAAGACAGGTAAGAATGTGATGTCATTTAGTAACACAGGAGCAAGCTTTAAATGGTAGAGGCAGTTTAGCTGTGGTGTGCAGAGGTCAACACACGCTAAAGTGAACCAAGAAGACAATGGGATGTTTGGATTTTTTCATTAATTAAAATGGCTGATTTAATTTGCTTCAATGATTCATAAAGTTTCAGTTTCAACAAATGATTCAATGGCTGAATTTTAACCATTTCATAAAGTTTGATTTAACTTTTATCCCCACCAAGTTATAGCTACAGGCTTTTACAAGAGGGAGAAGAGAGTCCTCCTGAAGAACGTCTAAGACTGAAAATAATTCACTTGGTACCCTTACAAAATTTTAAAATGTAGGATTAATTTCTGTGATCTTTGCAATCAAAACACTGACTCTAAACTGACACTGTTTAATGGTCATCGTGTCCTACCTTTTGAATTAACGATAAAACACTCGGAGGACAACTGATCAAAGGCATCTCATGTGATTGTCATCATTACAAAGCTTGCAAATGAAGGGAAGTCTTGCAAGGTGATGTGTTTTCCTTGTACAAAGAATCACATTTTAGGAGCTGCAGAGTCATCATTGTCTTACATCTCATTAATTTCTACTGAACAGGAATTCTGCACGTGTGAGAAATTCAGAAATGTTCTATATTGGGCACCTGCAACCACCAGTGTAAAGACTGGGAGGGAGCTTCTTGGACATGGAGTCTGCACATCTGCTACATCAGGCTCATCTAAACTGATGAGAGCTAATCCTCCTCTCTCTTTTAACTGTAGATCTTTCAGGCTAACATCAGAAGGAGTTTTCCAGTATCTCACTCTTCTGGTGGTTAAAGCTGCTGATTTCCAGTCAGATTTTTTCCACAGCCATTTTTTTTGTTTGTGCTTAATGTGAGTCCACATGGATTGTTTGACCCAAATTCACACCACACCAACATTTCATATACCTTGCTTCATTATTTACAAATCTCTAATCACCCAAAACTTGAATTTTCTCAGAGAGCTTGGATTGACGGGAATATCAGGCCAATATTTAGTGTCAAACACAGTACCCTACTTCGTATTTCATTGATGTGAAAAGTTGGACCCAAGTTCTGGGTAGGAACATAGCCTGGTCATGCTGTTTTTATGTGATAATCAGTATTCAAAGCAAACTTGGCAGCAACTAACTATCCTAAAGTTCATTATGTGTATACCTGCCCAGCCCAACCTCATAAATTACTCTGAAATTACCTTTTTTTTCAGAGGTATTCATTCAAAGCAGACTCTGCGGGCATCCACCTCCAAAAAGCGACTTTCTAGCTTCAGACCCATAGACTCAGTCACTCTTCAATAGAATGACCAATACCAGGTAGATAACTGGTACACAGGGAGTCACCATAAGGCCAGCTGGTGAGTGTCTAACTAATATACTGGATCAAAAAGGCATGTGAAAATTTTACTGTTTGGCACCAATATTTTACTCTGCATTTTGAGCAAAGCCTTAATCTCAAATGGAGCTGAAAACAGGGATTTGCTTGATGCTCATGTTCTTTTTTTTTAAACTGTGGTCAGTGTGACAATGTATGATACTTTGAGAATGGCTATGAGAAGTGTTAGTTTGTAAGGCAGCATTGTTTATTCATTTAATTCAAGAAATATTTAGTAATGTAGCTATGCTCTACCTATGCAAGCCTTACTCAGAAGTGGCAAAAGCATCTAATTTAGTTTACATGGCTTTCACAAGTCCTGGACAATTTACATTTACAATGAATCTTGGTTAGTGGTAACAACAGCTTGCACCTTGCTGTGGAAGAATCCAGCAGCTCCTATCTGTTCACTTACTCTCAAAAGTGGCCAGATACCAGCGTCCAGCAGGACTTAGAAAGCTCCTCCATTTAAGGTGAGTTCAGATTAGAGATTCCTGTTCATGCTTTCTGCTGGAACTGCTTTGCTCTGACCTCGCTGTCTGGTTCTGATGCCACAGTCCTTTGGCTTTATTCACAGAGTAACCTAGAAATGGACAACCTAACCCCACAAACAGGCTTTCATGGATGAAAGTCAATCTACTTAAACACCACGGTAAACTAGGACAGAATTTTAGCCGCGCTAGTAAGATTTGAGGAGAGATAATTGTTGGAACAAAATGTCCTTGAGGCAATATTGAAGGCAACTCAGATGGAGGGAATAATTGGCATGTAATTGTTATACATGTCTTTGGACCCTAAAACTGTTGAAAAGTTAAAATATTGGTTAAAGTACAATTAATTCTTTTAAAGCCAAAAAGATTTTTGTATTCCGCTAGCAAACCTTATCCAGTATTTAAATAACCTAATTAAGAGAAACAAATGTCCTGAAACCTCAATAACCTATGAAAAGACGAGTTAGCAAATGATTTCCTAATTTCAATAGCAAGAAGCATGATAATTCCTACAGTATAATTAGCCGAGAAGTTGATATATTGCATATTAGAAATAATGGTTATGTCTAATCAGAATAAGTTCTTCCTCATATTTTTTCCATTCCATTAAAAAGTGAAGCACCCTCAACCTAATTATGAATGTTGATAAGTTACAATTCTGAAATGAAGAATAAGAGACAAAATGAATTAGTCATGTTAATGAACCTTTAATTTCATTTATATCCTTTTGAACTTTTGAGAAGAAAAAGAAGATTCCCTAACACTGCAAGGAATAAACTGCTCGTTAGTACTTTCACCTCTTTTCTGCAGAGTCTGGATTTTCAGCGGTTTTCTTGCACCCTCCCCATTACTTATTTATCTGTTAGTGCTATTTCTTTTACCCATTTAGCACCCAGAGATGCAAGGCTAATATTGATGCAAATACTGGCAACATTTTCATATGGACCTCTGATGTGGACCTTCAGGTTTTGGAAATACACTTTCTACTCTGGAATTCAGTCATAGCTATTCAAGACCTTCTTCCTTACCGTGAGCCCTCTGTCTAAGCTCTCACACTGTTTCCAGTGTTTAATCTGGTAAATCACTGCAGAAGAAACATTTTCCTATTTCCCTCTTAGGACTTGCAGCTTCTGCTGTTTCTAAGCTCTACACCAGCCTTGCAGTCCTAGAGCTGCTATGACTAAATGACAGTTTCACATGCTCTCCAAGTCCCCAGAGTGCCTTAGACTATTTTATGTCCACACATGATTTTGTTAAAACTTGTACCAGCGCCTGAGTTCAGTAAGTGCTGAGCCAGCACACGAAGCTCCCGAGTGCTGGCAACTGAGCATCCACTCATGGGGGAGAAGAAAGTAGCCAGGACTTTGGGTCCCAGGAACGAGCATCCTCAATTATTTCGTTTTCCCATGAAAGAACTCAAAAGCAGAGTCTGTCCTGTTGTTTCTCAGAGAAAAAGGATGGAAGTGCTTGTAAATATACCAAGTTTACGGCACGCCTTCAAGGGCTTCGCGTGTGTTTGAATACACTTGAACTCTTCTGTTTTTAAAAAAGCCTAAGAAAGACATGTCATCAACTAGCTGTGAGGATAAAAGAGGGAAGTTTAGTTCTCAGATATCATGAGCTGCCTGGTTGGGCACTTTGCGTGTCAGGGTGAAAGGCTTGGATTGAAATGCCCCTGTGCTGGGCACTGGGGGGGCCGCCCCTCGACTGCTGGGGTCAGGGTTGGGCCCCTCCCTCCCCGAAGGCCCTGGGGGGGCTGGAGCGTATCCAGAGAAGGGCAGCGGAGCTGGGGAGGGGTCTGGAGCCCCAGGCTGCTGGGGAGCGGCTGGGGGAGCTGGGGGGGTTCAGCCTGGAGCAGAGGAGGCTGAGGGGAGCCCTCATCCCTCCCTACAACTGCCTGAGAGGAGGGGGGAGCCGGGGGGGGTCGGGCTCTGCTCCCAGGGAAGGGGCGATGGGATGAGGGGCAACGGCCTCAAGTTGTGCCAGGGCAGGGTGAGGTTGGGCATTAGGAAACATTTTTTCACTGCATGGGTGGTCAAGCCCTGGAATGGGCTGCCTGGGGAAGGGGTCGAGTCCCCATCCCTGGGGGGATTTAACAGCCGGGCAGAAGAGGTGCTTAGGGCCAGGGTTTGGGGGTGGGATGGCAGGGGTAGGGGAACGGTTGGGCTGGGGGAGCTTAAACGGCTTTTCCAACCTAAACGATTCTATTATTCCATGAAATTTGTAGTGCTTAATCCTAGGTCTTGAACTCACACACAACCATTTACCCATGACTCTTGAGGGGAGGGTGAGATGTTTGAACTTGTTAACAGGGTCCCAGAGGAGTCTCTAGGTCACAGCCTAGTAGTGTCTCAGTGGGGACATGTCCTTGGGGGAAGGTAAGAGAGGACAAACTTTCTAATGAGGCATTAGATGCCCGTGGAGCACGACACAATGGTGCAGCCAGCATCTTCTTGCCAGGACGTACCAGGACTGTCCTTCAGCCAAAGGAAGGCTTTCCCAGGGTTATTTTATTGTATTTTTTTAAAGAATGACTCCTCTCCATGTTACTGCAATCTGACTTCTAAAACAATGTTGCTAGGTAGAATTTGATTTAAAAATAGGAGGAATTCAAACTATTTTATTCCTTCTGCAAATAAAAAAGGATTAACTGTAATATACATGCCTGTGAATGTCTAAATATGACTCGGGGAGAAAATAGTGTATGTGACACACAGCAAGGCATAAGAACATATTCCAAACTTTATTTCTTAGTATTCAGCACTTTTTTTCCTAGCACTCAGCACCATAAAATCTTAGCTGAGGGGAAGGGGTGAAATAAATTACCCGGCACAGAGCATAGCTTCCTTCTGGCATGCCCATTTCTTCCAAACAAGTGTTGTGCTGTGGCCAGTATTGCTTCACTTTATACCATTTGTCACAAGAAATTTTATTTCCAAAAAGGAAGGAATACGGCTTTTCCTTGGCTCTGGGACATCTTGATGCCTCACATTTGAGAGAGCTCTTTCAACTCCTGTAATCAAAATGAATCTAGAAGATGCTGAAAGGTTCAGTCTTCTATGGTACACTGAACTTCAGGGGTTTATGAGGGAAAGGGTGATTCAACACATTTAATTAGAATTACTGGGCTAAGCCAACAAAGGCTGTTTCTATTGCAGTGAGGCAACAACTCCCCGTGCAGAGAATTACCTTGCGATATGGAGAGGTAGGTCTGCCCCTCCTCAGCGTGGGAACATGACTACACCATTTTCTCCAGCAGATCTTGGCCATTTTGTGCTGAGAACTGGCTGGATGGTCGCATCCAGAGGGTAGTGGTCAACGGCGCAATGTCCGGATGGAGACCGGTGACGAGTGGTGTCCCTCAGGGGTCCATACTAGGACCGGTGCTGTTCAACATCTTCATCAATGACTTGGACAGTGAGATCGAGTGCACCCTCAGCAAGTTTGCAGATGACACCAAGCTGAGTGGTGCGGTTGACACACCAGAAGGACGGGATGTCATCCAGAGGGACCTGGACAGGCTGGAGAGCTGGGCCTGTGTGAACCTCATGAGGTTCAACAAGGCCAAGTGCAAGGTCCTGCACCTGGGACGGGGTAACCCCCAGTATCAATACAGGCTGGGGGGAGAAAGGATGGAGAGCAGCCCTGCCGAGAGGGACTTGGGGGTGCTGGTGGATGAAAAGCTGGACATGAGCCGGCCATGGGCGCTGGCAGCCCAGAAGGCCAACCATACTCTGGGCTGCATCAGGAGAAGCGTGGCCAGCAGGTCGAGGGAGGTGATTCTGCCCCTCTACTCAGCTCTGGTGAGACCTCACCTGGAGCCCTGCGTCCAGCTCTGGAGCCCTCAGCACAAGAAGGACATGGAACTGTTGGAGCGGGTCCAGAAGAGGGCTACTAAAATGATCCGAGGGCTGGAGCACCTCTCCTATGAGGACAGGCTGAGAGAGTTGGGCTTGTTCAGTCTAGAGAAGAGAAGGCTGCGGGGAGACCTGATTGCAGCCTTTCAATACCTAAAGGGGGCCTATAGGAAAGAGGGGGAAAATCTTTTTAGTAGGGCCAGCTGCGTTAGGACAAGGGGTAATGGTTTTAAACTAAATCAGGGTAGGTTTAGGCTAGATATAAGGAAAAAATTCTTTACAATGAGGGTGGTAAACCACTGGAACAGGTTGCCCAGAGAGGTAGTGGAGGCCCCATCCCTGGAAACATTCAAGGCCAGGTTGGATGGGGCTCTGAGCAGCCTGATCTAGTTAGCAGTGTCCCTGCTGACTGCAGGGGGGTTGGACTCGATGACCTCTAGTGGTCCCTTCCAACCCAAACCATTCTATGATTCTATGATTCTATGATTCTATGAGAATAAAAGCAACCAGAGATTGTAAAAAATGGATACACAATGACAATTTTCAGAGACGAGACTTTGTAATTTGAAATGCAATTAATTCCTAATCCTTCCCAATATGCTACTACCCAACATAAAGCATAAATGACAGAAAAAAAAATCATAAAACTGCTTCAAGAAATTTACCTGTGAAAGCTGTATTACCTGTAGTGCATATTCCTTTTGCATCCCAGATTCCTCCAGAAGTCAAAGGAGATGAGCTGTGTTGAAGGATACTGGAAACATGTGTTATTACATGCAAACACACAGACATAGCAATTGTAAACTTCTACTGCTCAATGAAAATTACGTAAAATGTTTCCATCACTACAATTCAAATATTTAAATGAATTGGCAGGAAGGATGATGCTATTTTAACATACTCATTTGAAAGACTAGCATCCCCTGTTCTACCATGTCATTTTTGTATAAATTCAAGGCTAGTTTCACACCAGTCAGAAGAACCGGTAGCAATAGATTATGCCTGATTTAGCATTATTCCAGCTGGATTAGGCAACCGTAGCAGCAAAGATAAAATGACATGGTCTACAAATGATCAAGGGAGAACATGAGGTCCCAAGAGGATTATGAAGCTCTCATCTTTTATGACAGAAATACCTGAGCTGGCTCAGTTAGAGCTAGGTCTTCCTTGGGAATGTCATCTCCTGTTGGCATACCACACTACTGAGGGAGAAGAAGATACATCTCAGCCAGAGCACCTGCATTATCTTCGGGACTGGGAGTTTATATATCTGTCAGGATGATCAGCTAGTACCTTCGCACCATTGGCACTGTCCATGCAACCGTACCAGGTCTACTTGAGGATCACTGTGCTGTTCTCCACTGAATTACAAGGATGTTAGTACTTCTTTCCTATGTGCAAACCTCATATGCTAACTGTGCTTGTCTTCAGAGAGATGCTACAATAGTAAATACACATTAAAAAAAAAAAAAAAGAAGCTATGGACAAGACAGGGTTCAGGTGTGGTCTCCTTAAGGGATACCATCTAAAAGGAGTTTGTCAAAAGCTTACAGCTTTTATTTCAGACCTTCAGAAGAAATTTTAAAGGTAATTCTAGGAAGAAACAGGATAAAAATTTGTTTTTCTGTCCCTGTCCCCAGAAACATCTCTTACTGTCCTAATGTTTGGGAATAAACTTGAAATGTCCTTGGCTTGGCAGAAGCATTCTGGAGGTTATCTGAGAGCACTTTGGAGTCAGGAAGGACCTCCCCCAGAGCTCTGCTGAAGAGATGAGCAATGAGAAGACCAAGAACTGGGGCTTCCAAGGCCTCCAGGCTCATGGAGCTGTAAAAGGGAGTGTGGGAGGTGCAGGATTTTTGACCTGAAGCAATGCAGATGTTGGGGCCTGAATCCAGGGAAGAAGGGTCAATAATAACCTTCCAGATGAGGTGGCAGGAAACTGCTAAAACATAACAATGCTGCATTTGGACAGAAACTGTAGTTTGTTGACAAAACTCTGTGTCAGAATGCTCTCCAGGTCTGCAAATAAACGCCTTTCCTTTCCACAGGCAGGTTACCTGCACAGACTGAAGTTTAACGAACTTCTCCAAAATATGAAGAAAGCAATGGGTTTATGAGCACGCACAGGCAAAAGGATGTTGATTCAAAGTCTGACACTCTGATCAAAGGTTGGGATACATGCTGCCTGATGTCCCACTTTGGGCCTTATGGGGGTGTTGAAAACTGCTCTTGCCTATCTTTGAAATGAAACTATAGTGATTTCACACTCAGTTGTTTTTTGTACCTGATCATCAGTGTTGGATTCAACACCTTCACTTTAAGTGTCTGAACCTTTTACTGAAACATACAGAAACATGTACATGTGTTACGGGTTTATGTGGCAAAGTTCTGGTAGAGTGGGGGAGGCTGCAGGGGTGGCCTCTGTGAGAAGAGACCAGGGGCTGCCTCCAGGGTAAAAAAATGCTACAGAGCCTCTGCGAGAGAGAGGAATGAGAAAAATGTGAGAGCAGCAGCCCTGCAGGCTCCTGGCAGGAGCTGTGACCCTGCGGAAAGGACCCACGCTGGAGCAATTCGTGAAGAACCTCAGCCCGTGGGAAAGACCCGTGCTGGAGAAGTTCATGGAGGACTGTCTCCATGGGTGAGACCCCATGCTGGAGTGGGGAAGAGTGTGAGGGAGGAAGGAGTGGCAGAGATGAAATGTTATGAACTGACCGCAACCTCGTGGGAAGGAGATAGATAAATCGTGAGTGAAGTGGAGCCTAGAAAGAAAGGGAGGTGCTTTTTAGTTTTGTCTCTTTTTCTCACCATCCTACGCTATTATTAATTGGCAAGAAATTAAATTAACCTTCCCCAAGTGGAGTCTGTTTTGCCTGTGATGGTAACTGCTGAGCAATCTCCCTATCCTTATCTCAGCCCAGGATCTTTTTCATCCCATTTTCTCCCCCGTCATGTTGAGGAGGGAGAGTAAGAGAGCGGCTTGGTGGGTGTCTGGCAGCCAGCCAAGGTTCACCCACCAACACATGCATATGTACATATGTGTGTGTCTGAAAATTTGTTTTATAAATAATAAAAAAAAGGTTTTTTTTTCTAATGAACATTAGGCTTAAATTCACTGAATACTTGACAAGAAAAAACAAAATCTGACTGGTTGCATCCTGTTTGGAGCAATTAAATGGCCTCCTTTCAGCACCTGTGGTCACAGCTGTTGCATTAACAAGGTTACAGATGATATTAAAAAGATAATACATAGTCATGAATACTGTTCTAACTTTTTCTTTTTTTTTTTTCATTTAGGTGATATGGTATACTGGTTTCTCATTGCTTCTGATCTATTAACACCCATATATCTTCATGGCACAGGGATGAAAACTCAACTGCTCTCTCCTTTCTGTAGACTGTTTACCACAATTTGATTGTTTGAACCTCTAATGTTGTTTATCTTCACTGTATTTCAAGGGAAGATGCAGTAGGAGCTTGATGTATTGAATTTAACTGTGATTGATAATGATAGAATTTTTTTAACAGAACAACTTCTACATTTTATGTATTATAAGATGTTCTTTATTTGTTCTTTCTCTGTCTGTATTAGAATTGTCTTTACTTATCAGCTGACATTGAGCTGTAGGACTTAAAGAGTGAAGTGTGGGAGTTTCTCAGTCAAATTGCTATAGGTGTCTTTGCAGTGCTTTCCTTCCACACACAAGCACACACTGAACAGAACTTCCCAAACTTCTCTGTCAGTGTATGTGCATATGTCTGTTTGTATGCATATAAATAAATATATCACATTGAGAAAGGTCACAATAAGGTAAAATGTCTTAATGTCACATGACAAGGCTTCTTGGGATAATGGATGATAAAATGACAATGGTCTAAGGGCGAAGTCTGATTTACTTTATTATAATAATATAAGTTGACAATCAATATAATTAAGCCTGAGAGGAATGCAAATAATCTAAGCATGAGTGAAAGGCAAAAGGGGAAAGCTCACTTGCTGTGTAGCCAAGGAACAACACCACTAATGATTAATCTTACCACTGATGAGCAACAGTCAGGGAAATTGTCGACTGCTCATGTTGTCTGTCATGACGTAAGGATGTCTTCTTCACCAGGCAGCACCCCTGGACCCGCCAATGAGACCTATCCCAAATTAGCTTTGGGGTGCCTTATTTATGGCATTATGCCTTCTCTGTTCAATGATATGATCAACAGGTTAAGGTAGACACATCCTTTACATACAAAACTGGGATATGTCTCAAAAAGGTTAGTGATCTGCAAACAGTTATGGGTGGTTGATCACAGGTTTCTTTGTGTGACTTGGTCCATGCAGCTGTGCGAGCAGTGCAAGCACACCAGGTAAGCATTTTCCATTGTCTCATGCCATGCCAGCCGTCAGGAGCGTCTCATCACACTTAACAAAGAAAATAAACATGACTTTTTTGATGCAGTCTGTTGTCAGCAGTCAAGCACTGGCTGTTGAACAAACCTATGTCTTTCACAATCACCTCATTGTCAGACACTTCTGGGTGACAGCAGAGGTTATGGTTGTAGAGGTATTCTGGATAGGTAGAAGTAAGCCTTTTTCTTTCCTGCTCTTCTTTGTGTAAGCCCCATGATTCTTGCATTCTCAACTATGCAATTTCAAGAAGATTGGTCAATGAAGCTGCACAATACACATGCCCACATGAGTACACGGTAGAACGTAGTGTCTTCATTTCTGGAGTCAAATCCCATGAAGCTCAGACCTCAAACAGCTTGTCCAAATTCCTTGAACAACTAGACTGTTGACTGCTGGATTAGGTAGAGCTCAGAATTTTATTATGTTTTGTATGATAGCTGCTGACTAGTCACTCTGGACACATTATAAAGTAAATCATGGAATGATGAGACCTTCATCAAACACTTACTGTTTCTTTCATGCTTCCAGTCTTTTTGACTCAGCAGATTAAGATGAGCAATATTATGGAAAAATCTGAAACAATAATTTTACAAACATGCAGTTTGACAATGCTAACTGTCTAATTTACACAATAGCACCAGGCTGCAACTACCTCTCCAGAGATAATATGTTCAAGATCCCTAATTCCACTGGTCATACATTGCTAATTATATTTACATTGTTTTCACATGTATACCACCATTATGATCACTGTGATCTTATGAGTGCTTTTATTGATATTCTGGGTTTCAAAACAACTTCACTTTATACTTTTTCTAACAAAATATATGCAATACCTGATGGCAAAGCACCCATTTCAAATATTCAAATCTAAAACAATAATAAATTTGGAGCCTTCCTCACCATCCTAGACAATTTAAACAGAAAAAAAAAATCCTAAAGGACTTCTGTATCAAAGGCAAGTTCTTCTCATTTGTGTTTCTACCATTCAAACTAATAAAGCTGCAAATAGCTTGTCATTCCAGGATTTTAGTTCAGTTTTACTTATGTCATGAGAATTATCCTAAGTTTCATCTGGTCAGCAGTTCTAATTATAATATTTTAGTGTGTCGTGAGAAATGATGGGATGCTATTCATCACTGGGTGCTTATTCTAAGAAATGGACTGAATACTATATAAGTATCAGGCTTTTTCTGTTGGTTCACTATATAGTTGATATGAGACATATCTGGTGAGTTTTGGGGTTTTATTAGGCCTAACAATAACTGTTTAAATAACAGAAAACTCACAGCAGAATATTTCTTCTACTTGGCTACATGTTAATTATTCTGGTTGAGTTCAAGTTGTTTTTTGAATAGTTTAAAAAGTCTAAGACTTTAAGAACTTTGCCAATAAAAGGTCTTGAATGATTGAGGTTTTGTTTACAGTTTAAAAAAAATTTGTTGTCTAACTTGGTAATAAACCATCTCAGATTTAGTAGTTCTGCTTTGAAATTTATATAGGATCCTGTGAAGTCATTTTTAGAACATTTCTTGGCATGAATCAAAACACAGTGTTTTACTTTTATGGCCATATGGTCTTATTTAACCAAGGCACATAAACTTTTGCATCTTATCTGCAGAGCATTTGGAGAACATTGTGATTTTTTTGCTTATGAAAATAACTTGAAAAGTCACCAGCTACTAGGAAAGGGAATTCCATGTTTTAAAAGGTTACCTCCCCAGATTACAAAGCAATGTATAAACACCAACTAAGTAATTAAATTATTGCACAGTAGTATATATTATGTGATATGCAAACAAGCCAATCTATAAAATTAATTCCCTGGAAATTTATGAAAAGGGGAAAATAAGTGCCTTGTGTCAAAACATAGCTTAAATTATAAAATTACAGATGTATGTTTTTATAAAATAATTAAAGTGCTGATCCTGCTAAATTCTAAGCATGACATTAGTCTATTTGAGTGCATTAAGTTATTTGCTGGATTAAAGACTAAAATAACAATTTTCAAAGATGAACAAAAATGATGATCAAAGATGGTAAAAAAATACACCAAGGGTACCATTAAAGAAAACTCTTGTTATTCAACAGATGATCTTTTTTTCTTGAATCTTAAGCAATTTGTTTGCTTCTGACAGTTTTGTAACTTTCTCAGCATATTTCCTACTCCTGCTTTTGTCAAAATATTGTAAACCATTTCCAGTGAGCCTTTGACTCTGTTGTGTGCTTTCATTTGAGAACAATGTCATAAAGCATGGCTATGTTCTTGAAGTTGGGTGAGTGTATGCTTTCATATCAGTATTTAATAATCCCCATTTTACCATACTTCTTTAGGTAGCAGAAGGCTTCATGTCTACAAACAGGATACTCTGAAGTCAGTTTGGTAACATACGTTTTATCCTATACAGCATAAACGTTTCACACTGCAGAAAGCTAGGCTTCATTTATGACTTTCTGATCTCTGTCAATCTTCTTTTCTACAAGGTAGAAAAATTAAGGAGCCTGGTGGAGATCGGCATGTTCTTTATAACACCTGCATTTTCTTGTACATTTTATGATTAAATACAAAATAATATGTAATAAATGAGGCTTCAGGAGTTTATTCAGTTAAGCAGATGTAAGAACCCCCAAAATCTTTGATGTATTACAAGAACTCTATTTCCATCTGACATATGAGAAGGGAACATTTGAGAATGAGAACCTGTAGGAACCTTTAAATCAAACATGCTATTTCTTTCTCCATTGATTTGACTACATGAAGAATTTATTCATTTCTCTGGCCTCTGTTGTTTCAGAATAAAGGTTTGGACTTTGATGGTTTGGACTGGCTGGAAAGCTGCCCAGAGGGAAAGGACCTGGGGGCATTGGTCAACAGTGGACTGAATATGAGCCAGCAGTGTGCACTGGTGGCCAAGAGGGCCAACGGCATCCTGGCTTTGTATCAGGAGTGGTGTGGCCAGCAGGAGTAGGGCAGTGACCATGCCCATGTCCTGGGCACTGGAGAGGCCACCCCTTGAATGCTGTGTTGGTTCCATCCCTCCAAGAAGGACATGGAGGGGCTGGAGCATGTCCAGAGAAGGACAACAAAGCTGGTGAGGGGTCTGGAACACAAGTCCTATGAAGAGCAGCTGGAGAACTGGAGTCGTTTAGGCTGAAGAAAAGGAGGCTCACAGGAAACCTTATGGCTCTCTACAACTGCCTAAAAGGAGGTTGTAGCCAGGCGGGTGTTGGTCTCTTCTCCCAGGTAACAAGCGATGGGACAAGAGGAAACAACCTGAAGTTGCACCAGGGGAGGTTTAGGTTGGACATCAGGAAAAATTTGGTTTTGTCTGGCCCAAAAGGATTGTCAAGTATTGGACCAGGCTCCCCAGGGGAGTGGTTGAGTCCTCATCCCTGGAGGTATTTAAAAGATGGGTAGATGTGGTAATTAGGGACATGGTTTAATGGTGGACTTGGCTGTCTAGGTTAATGGTTGGACTCACAGAATCACAGAATCACAGAATTGCAAGGGTTGGAAGGGACCTCGGAAGATCATCTAGTCCAACCCCCCTGCTAAAGCAGGCTCTCCTAGAGCATGCTAGACAGGACTTCGTCCAGGCGGGCTTTGAATATCTCCAGAGAAGGAGACTCCACAACCCCTCTGGGCAGCCCATTCCAGTGCTCAGTCACCCTTAGAGTAAAGAAGTTCTTCCTCATATTCAACTGAAACCTCTTATGTTTCAGTTTGCACCCGTTGCCCCTAGTCCTGTCACTGGACACCACTGTAAACAGGCTCCTTCCGTCCTCTTGACTTCCACCCTTAAGATATTTGTAGGTGTTGATGAGATCCCCTCTCAGTCTCCTCTTCTTCAGGCTGAACAAGCCCAACTCTCGCAGCCTTTCCTCGTAGGGGAGATGCTCCAGACCCTTTATCATCCTCGTTGCCCTCCTCTGGACTCTCTCTAGGAGTTCCTCGTCTTTCTTGAACTCGATGATCTTAAAGGTCTTTTCTAACCTAAATGCTGCTATGATTCTATGATTCTATGATGTGAAAAAAGGTGGTTTATTCCAAGAACATATAACTTGGTCTCCTAGTATTAGGATCCAATTTTGTTTGACAAGAGGAAGGGCCCCTTGCTTTCTAGCCGACCTCAGACGAGTCTGGGAGGGTAAGGGGGACTAGACCAACCTCTCATTTCCGGTTTGATCCCTTCGAGCGAGATTAAGACACAACCGAGGTCAGATGTTGTAAGTTCACTCGTTTGTTAACTCTTTGGGGGGAAAGAGAGAAAGCAGCAATAGGAAAGGGAGGAGGAGAAATTAAGCAAGAGATACAGATGGAAAAGCACAGACAGTCACCACCACGGATCTGCGGCATCCCGAGGGTATCGCCCGCGGAGTTGATAGTCAGCAGAGTCTTCAGTGGTCACTTATAGCACCTTAGTTTTGACCCCATGACTTTACAGTTTGTGGGATGTATATGGTTGTTTTGTTTAATCCAATCTGATCTCCTTGTTTTCCTTTGTCTCCCTACTTAGCAACATTTTTCATTGCCAAATGTTGGAGTATTACACAACCTTCACCAAATGGACAAATAATGGAGGCCTCTGAGATCTTCAGGCAAATGTGTCTTTAAATAGAAAACCACCTTATTCCAGTGAGTTAAGGGTCTTTATAAACTGTTCTCAACCAGCTGGTGCTGAATTTACCAGTGAATGCCACTGATCTGCTTCAGAGGGATTTCCATCCTGCATCCCTCAAGAACGATGTTGTTCAACTGTCCCCAGATTTTGTTCCCCTCAGGTCTGCATTTATTTAAAAAATTTATCTAGGCCAAAGAAAGACAGCTTGTGTGCTGAGTGAGAAATGTACATTATCCAGTATTCTACTATTTGGTGTAGAATAAGGAAAGGAGATTTATTTCTGTAGCTATTTTCTCAAGTGAAACGTATCTGGAGCTGAAAAAAATTAAATAGTGACATTATCTGATTTAAAATACACCAGAAAAGACGGGTAATTTTCTTTAATGCATTCTCATGCAGCTTATTTGAAAGGAGGACAATATTACAGCCATTACAATCAAAGAGGAGAGGAAGCATATGGGAGGCCTGTGAAGATGAAAGTAAAAAATGTTGGTTAGTTTTAAACTGGTTTAAGTCTTGCATGCAGCAAAACACACGTACTGCCAATTATGGAAAAAGGCAAATAGCAGATTTCACTGTCTTTATCACTGTGGGCAATCAAGCAACACCCACGATAAGGTTTGGCCCTATATGAAAGAGGTAGCACTGCATGAGATGCCAAGAGAATTACTGAAGAGCTTTTAAGAAGCTTCTTTGCTGTGTAATTATACAGCCAATGGGACCCTCAGGAATGTCCTAAAGGTCGGCTAATAAATTTCATAGTTCATGTTTTAGAAACAAAGATGAAGACAAAAAAATATAGATACAAACCAAGCATGACCATATGAATATTGAAAAAAAAGCAAATTTCAGTTGGCCGCAGTATTACAGAATTAAAGAAGGGACAACATGACAAAAAAAAGATCATCCTTATGGTACTGTAGTATCTCATAAAATACATTGTTAGAAAATGTCCTACTAACAAGAATTTGGGCAAGTAATCCCACAGGAACAGGCCAGAACCTCCCTCCCACCTGATGACTAAGAACTTCCTTTCAACTTGCAATTTTATAGCCTTTAAGCTTAGTTATACCCACATGTTCTTATGTCAACATTGTCATGTGGTTTAAACAGCTTTGCTTTCTTCTGTGGTGTTTATCATCTCAAAACATTTAGAGAGAGCAATACACATCCTGTCAGCCTTCAACGCTGGTTTTGTCCTGTCTGGCATGCTGGGCATGGTCAAGGCAGTAGTGACTTCTCTTTTTGTCAGCTCATTAGCAAGACCAGGTTCTTTTTCAAAAACCCCTCAAACACATACTCATCTGTGTTTTGTTTTGTTTTTTCCCTTGATATAAATATGCATAAGAAAATATGTAGTGCGCTCCTCAGTCTTAGCAGGAGTCATTTTGCCTTTTTCTCTGAATAGTTAAGATTTTTTTGAACAGTTATAGCACTAACTTTACTGCTATTACCAATATCACCAATATTGCTTCACTGCTCAGTAGAGCTAAAATAAAACATTCACTGAAAGCCGAGACTGCATAGCCAAAAGTCTAGTATATATTTTCTCTTTGCTGAGTTTGTAACTGAGTCATCTTTGAATGTCACATGGCTATTAGACATATCAGACCATATATTCAAAAAGGTGATGAAGGCATAGGCCAAATTCAAACTTTTGTTGAACTGGGAAACAATTCTTAATGTGTTGGGTTCTCTAAGCAGCAGGTCTTAATTTTGCTTGTTTATCCAGCAAGGGTCAGCTGGAAGACTATGAATCAAACCTGGATGTCAGACCAAAACCAAAGCTAAGTTTTTCAGCTCATCAAATCCCAAGAAAATTAACACTTTAGTTTCCTGCCTAAGAGATCAAGTTATACGTTCTTGGAATAAACCACCTTTTTTTCACATCATAGAATCATAGAATCATAGCAGAATTTAAGTTAGAAAAGACCTTTAAGATCATCGAGTCCAACCATTAACCTAGACAGCCAAGTCCACCATTAAACCATGTCCCTAAGTACCACATCTACCCATCTTTTAAATACCTCCAGGGATGGGGACTCAACCACTTCCCTGGGCAGTCTTGTCCAATGCTTGGCAACACTTTTGGGTCAGACCAAAACCAAATTTTTCCTGATGTCCAATCTAAACCTCCCCTGGTGCAACTTCAGGTTGTTTCCTCTTGTCCCATCGGTTGTTACCTGGGAGAAGAGACCAACACCCGCCTGGCTACAACCTCCTTTTAGGCAGTTGTAGAGAGCCATAAGGTTTCCTGTGAGCCTCCTTTTCTTCAGCCTAAACAACTCCAGTTCTCCAGCTGCTCCTCATAGGACTTGTGTTCCAGACCCCTCACCAGCTTTGTTGCCCTTCTCTGGACATGCTCCAGCCCCTCCATGTCCTTCTTGGAGGGATGGGACCAACACAGCATTCAAGGGGTGGCGTCCCCAGTGCCCAGGACATGGGCATGGTCACTGCCCTGCTCCTGCTGGCCACAGCACTCCTGATACAAAGCCAGGATGCCGTTGGCCCTCTTGGCCACCAGTGCACACTGCTGGCTCATATTCAGCTGCCTGTCAACCAGTACCCCCAGGTCCTTTTCCTCTGGGCAGCTTTCCAGCCGCTCTGCCCCACGCCTGTAGCGTTGTGTGGGATTGTTGTGACCCAAGTGCAGGACCTGGCACTTGGCCTTGTTGAACCTCATACAGTTGGCCTTGGCCCATCAATCCAGCCTGGCCAGGTCCCTCTGTAGAACCTTTCTACCCTTGAGCAGATCAACACTCCTGGTCTACTTGGTGCTATCTGCAAACCTACTGAGGGTGCACTCAATCCCCTTGTCTACATCATTGATGAAGATATTAAACTGAACTAGCGCCAGTACTGAGACCTGGGGAACACCACTTGTGACAAGCCACCAACTGGAGTTACCTCCATTCATCACAAGTCCTTGGGCCTGGCCATCCACCCAATCTTTTACCCAGTGAAGCGTACGCACGTCCAAGCCATAAGCAGCCAGTTTCTCCAGGAGAATTCTGTGGGAAACGGTGCAAAGGGTTTACTAAAATCCAGGTAGACAAAATCCACAGCCTTTCCCATATCCACTAAGTGGGTCACCTGGTCATAGAAGGAGATCAGGCTAGCCAAGCAGGACCTGCCTTTCATGAACCCATGCTGGCTGGCCTGATCCCCTGGTTGTCCTGGACGTGTTGCGCGATGGCACTCAAGATGATCTGCACTACAGCTGCTTGCTCACTGTCCCCCAGAGGGATGGGGGGGAGGCAGGGGGAGAGCAGAATCATAAGGGCAAAAGTGCAAAAACTTGTGGGTTGAGGTAATTAACAATTAGAAAAAGGAGGAAAAAACCCACAAACAAGAGAGAGCAACAAAACCAAACCCAAGAAAAACAAGTGATGCAAAAGAAAATTGCTCACCAACTGACTGATGCCCCAAAGCAATGGCAGCCTCTGCCAACTTTAATCCCTCCAAGTTTTATTGCTGAGCATGACATCATGGAACATTCTTTTAGTCAGCTGAGGAAAGCTGTCCTGGCTGTGTCTCCTCCCATCTTCTTGTGCACCCCCAACCTACTTTCTGCCAGAGAACTATGAAAAGCAGAAAAGAACTTGATGCTGTGTAAGCGTTGCTCAGCAATAACTAAAATATCCCTGTGTTACCAAGACTGTTTTCAGTACAAGTCCAAAACATAGCACCATATAAGATTCTATGAAGAAATTTAACCATCTGAGCTAAAACCAGCATGTGGTGCTTTACAAAGCTTTGGAACTGCTAGAAGCAGCTCAGTGACCAGCTTTGATAGATCGGGTGAGGCTTTGGGGACCCTTTGAAGCTGTATGTCCCTCTCCCCTCTTCCAGCTCATCCAGCTTCTCCAATCCAACACTCACCCACATCTCCATTCTCATTCAAAGTGTGTGCATCTTTCAGAGCAGAAGGGATTATTTCTGTATTACTAAATATTAATTGGATGCATCTCTTCAGCTTGTGGTGCAAGACTGGGTGCTGATGACTGAAACCCAGATACCTTCTTTCCATTGTAAAAACGGATCCCATTGTAAACAAAATGATCCAAATGGAAGAAATTCAATAGTGGTTTTAGCATGTGGTTCCAGTGCCTGTCTGTCACACAAGATAGTGTAAAACAGGAAAAAGCATAT
The DNA here is from genome assembly GCA_017310255.1 of Butorides virescens. Taxonomy (NCBI): domain Eukaryota; kingdom Metazoa; phylum Chordata; class Aves; order Pelecaniformes; family Ardeidae; genus Butorides; species Butorides virescens. The sequence goes on along the minus strand of JADKXX010009323.1, from coordinate 34,925 downwards.
AGAAGAGCAACAGAAATGATCCTTAGAAATCTTGTTGACCTTTTAGAAGAGTGATGAGAGAGAAAACTAAAATTTGTTATGCTGTGGAAATAGAAGCATAGTGAAGTGTAGGTTTGCATAATGCTATTTCTCTGTGGTTTGCACAATTCCGGGTTTTCATGTTTTTCTTTATTTGTTTCAAAGTTTTGACAAAACCTCCTTCTGCACACAGTTTACTTTTTGAGGTTTCCAAGTAGAATTAAAAACAATTTACTTATAATTCATTTATAACAGTGAAAATTCTATTCCAGAATATTTTTTTCTCTGATATTTGAACTTAAAACCTATTTTAATAAAGATTAATGAAAACCTCAGGATATTCTACTAGAAGGCAAAATTACAATGCAAAATGGCTCATTCATTCAAGTGTTTCCTGATACTAATCTGTGAAGAGTCAACACTAGTATATTAAAATTAGAGACAATATCTACTATGCTAGGAAATTGGATGAGACATTAAACAGAAACAGGCTATGTCAGTGTCTTATTCTTGGAAAGCTTCCAAAAAAAAGTAGTTGATTGTGTCTCCATTGCACAGAATGGGACAGAATCTGCACTGTTTAGTCAAAAGATGTTTTGATGTAGAGAGCACGATAAGAATAGGAACACTATGGAAAAGAAGTCTTTGCTAGTCAATTAGTTGATTGCTGTCCATTGAGAACCATGTCCATGGATTCTCTAAAGCACCAAACACTAACCAGTCTGAAAGGACAAGGGAAAATATCACTGCTTTAATAACAAATTTCCCAGCTATCAGAGAATATCTACATTGCTGCACACAGAATGTGCCTGTCCATGCTTACAAGAGGCTGCAATAGCCAAATCAGTACAGATTTCAAAGACTTGAAACCAAAAATCACTGTTAGCCACCACAGTGGATGTGGTCAGGTTTCCCCTCGAGTAAAAACCCTGTAACCATGGTACAGAAAGCAATATGATGAAGTTGCTCACTCATCACCTTCTGACTTTTTCTGATTTCTTCATTGGTTGAAATACATTTTATTTTAGAAATCAAAACGTTTTTCATTAACAACACTTAATAGTGTGCTTTTTTCTCTAAACTGCCCGTTTCTATAGCATATTCTATCTACCTTTACATTCAGTTATCCACAATACCCACATTACTTTCTGGCTATTTTATCACAGCCTTTTGCCCATTTGAACGGATCACGATTTCTTTAGGGCAACGAATGCAGGTCATAGCCTCTGTTACTGTTCTGACCACCCAAGTTCAACTTCATCCAGTAATGTCCATTGCCCTAAAAGAAACATTCATTCACATTAACACCTCAATCAAACTGCAGTACTGTGAACTGCCTGACCTGCTCAGACTGAAACCATTACACCTCGTGTCCATCACTAAAGGACGGGGATGAAAGGTTGTTGAAAACCACCGCTTGAGGTTGCAGGGAGGCTGATGAATTTCCCTCTTCGAAACAATGAAATGGCTTAAAAAATGTCACTCTTTTTCTGTTCCAGAATTCAGTCTTCACACCTATTTGCTGCAGGCTTCTAATCGATCTTAGGTTTTCAATGTGGTTTTGGCCTACCTTGGGTCACCTTTAAAAAATCTGAGAGCAATAGCATGTATTTGGAGACACTTTGCACAGCAGGTCACCATGGCAGCTCTGTGAATGGCAGAGATCTGCTGAGCACACAGACCTCCCTAACCTCTCTGAAAATCTGCTTTTCTTGCGACAGGTGGAGACCAACAAGGTTTAAAGAACCTTTTATCAACATTTCTCTACCAGTTTATAAAAACCCATTAACCTCTCTCACTTTATGCTCTGCCACGGCCAAACAAAGCACAAAACAAGATGCTGTGCTGGCTCTCAGCCCTGGGAAGGTGTCTGAGAAAGCTGCCCATAGATCTCTAATTCCTACTCCTCTAAACCCAATGAGCTGCAGGAAGGCAAGGAGTACACAGGCAAGCAACTAAAGCAAAAGAAGAATTAAACACAAAAAACGCAGAGAAGCTGTGTCCAAATATTGAATCAATTAGTTTTACTGTCTCTTTGGTTCAAAGTTCCAGATCTTGAAGTGTTCTCATATTATAAATTGATGATGGAGCATGGCATCTGTGATGCAGTGATGTTTATTTGCGAAGAATGTACTGAATCCCCTTTGTCTAAAGGAAGAAAAATAGAATGACATCAGCTAATCCCCTTGCTCACAGTCCCAAGCTGTTCTCATCTCAGTTAGTTAAAAATCTCTGTCTCCAGGCTGACACTGTTTTGTCTGTCTTGGTGTAATCCAGCTTTGCTTTTGCCTCCATGTGTGTGTGTCTGTGCTATTTCTGTAGTGTTTCTTTCTCTTTTGAAGGTGCACATAAGTTTTATCTCCACATTTGCACACAGATCGTGCACAAATGTGTTGGCCTCTCAGCGTGGCAATACCAGCAAATGATATTTGGGGCATTTGTGGTGACTTAAGTACTTAGGCTGAAGCCAGCTGCTCATATCGTATCACAGTTTTTTTTCGAGTTTATGTAGAAGTCTTAATTAAAGAGAAGTCTGGTTTATTTTTTCAGATGTTGTGTTACCATACGGCCTCTCGTGCTCCCTTATGCCCCAGCAGAGGCAGCTTCACACATCTGAAACCATCTGCACGCTCTAGGGTTTGGTATTTTCATCAACAACGGAGTGCTGCTGCGCCAAGACTTTGAAAGCAATTATGAATACTAAGCAAGGCATATTTTTCCCTTTCTGCTTACAGTAGTCCTTAAAACCTCCTGTACTTCTTATCACACAAGGAGCATGGTGCTAGACTACCATGTATCCAAACCTGATATTCTCTTTGTGAAAGGGACCAAGAAGTGAAAATGTACACATAATCTCATTAGACATAAGAAAGGAAGAAGTGAGAAGAAAGGGAAGGCTAAGAAGGATGGGATGGGGTTCTGCCTCTAGCCTAGGAGAATTTGCTTAAGAAGCAGAACAGAGCTCAGGCTGCATTTTTAAAGGCGTCATTCCTGGAATCTGCTCTATCAGGACAGACTCCCTATTCATAGAGCACTGCTGGAGTAATACTGCCAAGGGTCCAGGGAGAGCGGGGCACAGAACGGCATCCAAGGTTTTTGTCGAGATGTGCCACGTAGCTGGACGACTTTGCCACTCTGCCCTGGTGGCTTTGTAGGTCAGAACCACTGATCCATCAAGTTATTATCACTACCACTGCTGAAACTTAGAAAGATCTGTTCCAATTTATGCACGAGCTACCTTGCACCCTTTTCCATGTGCCAGGTAGAAATCTGTCTTAAACCCCCATTCTGTTTGAGGGGATTTCTCAGCATTACCGTAATAAGAGCTGCATTACTGTAATAAGAGCTTTTTCTTTCTGTATTCTGTCTTTGTCTGTGTACCCCCGTTCTTCCAGTCAATAGGTCAATACATGTAAACGAGAACAGTATAATAAAAGACAAAAAGACAGCACACACTGTGCAATTATTAAACAATCCCACATGCATAGTACAGAAGGCTTCTCTTTAATGGGATGTATCTAGCAAGCTTATTTAGATTCTCCCCCATACCCCTCATCGCTGTTATCATGTAGCTCAGCAGGAAGCTAAAATAAAAAGCGTAAGGGGGAGTAGCTATAGTGGGAAAAACTCATATAATCACAACAGCTTGAAAAGAGTGTTTTCCAAAGTTAATATACACTTTTTAAAATTAGAAAGTTAAAAGTAATATGCTTTAGGAGCAGGGGCAAAGTTGTCTCACTGCCAGCCACACGAAGCTGTGTTAATGAGTTTTATTTACAATGTAGCTTTCACACGAGTTTCCTAAACTCTATTCCCCCCTACCCATGAATAATAAATGTGGATATTTCTCTAACTTTTCCAAATATGTTACCAAGATACTTATTGAAATCTAAATGCACGGACATAAAAAGTAGTGTTGAGAAAGCATTCTACTGGTAAACTCTTTATATTAACTTTACAAATGCTGAGTGTTTGGGATTAATTCAGATTACTGACTTGACTAGAAATTGGGATGCTAACCTCCAGATATGAAAATTTGCAAAATTTGATCCCTTTCCATTATAAATTGCACTGGGTATTATAACTGTATATGAGCATCTAATTCCTCAAATGCCCAAAACATCACTCAGGACGGAAGGGCCGAGTACTAAACCTGCTGAAATCAGTGATATTTATTCACTGCACTTAGTGGCATTAGGATTTTCCTTTGGTAGTTGCTCATTTAGCACTAGATCAAAACTGAGCCATAATCAAGCCACAGCTTTAGCTCTTGTAATTAGGCTGGGTAGCGCTCCAAACTTCTGTGACTAAACCTCTTCTGGAACACAGTAAATGAGCTCATTTACTGCTCTCTTACCCCTCACAGCAGTGCACTAACTCCTTACAAACTCTGGCTTATTGTTCTGTCCTCCATGCATTGTCAGAAGAGCTGCAAGAGAACCTCATTGCCGTGACCTCTTGCTGGGGATGGGTAGATAGGAATGAAATATTTGGACATAGGAAGTGTTTATTAATGGTTTTGTTGAAATGCTACCTGTTTAAGTGGTGAAAAGAAGTGAACAGACATTGAAAAATGCCATTCATTTCTTTACTTCTTGATTTCATCTCTGTCTCCATTTCCCAAACTGATGGAAAATATGTGCGCTATCTACAGATAATCTGTAGCTAATTTTTAGATTATCTATGGCTCCTCAAAAAATGTTATTTAAAAGCTTAACTACATTTAGTTTCCTTTTTGCAGGCAACTTCCAAGAGGATGGGATTGATGAGAACTGTAGTTTCCAGGTTGTCTGTCTTTATAACAAGGCAAGCTTTCTTCCCTGGGCATTTTACTGCTTAGGTCTCAGTCTCACTGGGAGTGCTTACATGGAGCCATGGAAAGGTAAATAGCAAGGTGGAGATTTCTGGCCTCTTTTGTCTCTCCAAGTCCTTTTCTCAAGGTCAGGAATCAATGAAAGGAGCATTTCTGCTGCAAATCAGAACAATATGCCAGTAAAGTATGGCCTTGAGCTGTGGAAGACAGATCCTTATTCATTTTCCTGCAAAGACTTCATCAGCTCTGTTACGTCCAAGAACAGTCTAAAAACGAAAGTTCTGTTTTAAATGTCAACATACAGCCGCTAACACATTTACTATCAATGTGTTTTTCTTGTACCCCTCCCTTCTCCTTTTCTCTTGCTTTGTTGTAGCTAAAAAGGGATGGCAGACTTGTACTGTGTAATGGAAGGCACTGGGTGCCTGTCTGCTGATTATCCCAAGAGCCACATCTGGCCTTCAGACCCAGTTACTTCTAAAAAAATTGTATTTAAATTGGCGACAGGGACATTTTAAGTTAAATGGTAGTGTTTTCGCTGCAGCTGATGTAATTCTTCCAAACTTAATAGCTTATTATCAAAAGCTCTGCGGCAGACTGTGCTTATGCAATATGCCCTGCATAATCTTTATTAAGATATGAACAGCAGCCTGAGGAAATGGTCATGTGTGCCCAGAAGCATGTTTGTTTACTTTTCAAACCCAGCAAATTATGCTAGACACTATTTAGCACTGTCCTCAGGGAACTTCTGCGTATTTCCTTATTGAGAGAGGATGTAGGAGCGCAGGAGCCCAGGGTCCCTGCCGAGTGGCAGACCCGTCCGAGACCAATAGGCAGTAGGACTCCAGAGCCCATGACTTCTCAGTGTTCCACCATGTCTGGATTTTGCTCGTTTTATACCCTGATCACACAGGGCTGGAAGCCCTCGCCCAAAGTAGAGATGATGTGTTTTGCCGTAGAAGCCCCTAAAATGCTGTGCACCTCATCTGCATGTAGTTTGTATTTTAGGGGGGAGTTGCTTGTTTCACATATTCTTATGTCTTATCCTTGAAGAAGTAGAGCTAGAGCTGTTTGGAGCATCCTTCTGCTCTCATTTTTAATGGAATTACGCTGACATATTTTGATCGGTTTCCATTGAATTACTCATCCCAGTGTGAGTGCAGGGGCATGACCAAATTTTATAGAGGTTTCAAAAGCTTGTCAGTGCTTAATGGTATCCTTTCCATATGTGTTTGCTTTTTCCAGAAATTAACTACAGCACAAAAGTGGAAATAATCATGTCAGCAAACTGTTAAGATTTTATAGCATATTTTAAAACTTTATGTACTGATTTATTTTATAATGCTCAAGTATAACATGCTCGTATCATCGAGTTAAAAAACGTTTATTGTTATGGCTATCTGAGACGCCCTACTTTGAGAAAAGGCATATAACTTCACTTAAAATATTTCCTGTCTGAATACATTTTAATAAACAAATAAACCACTTCAAGGGGTAACCTAAATAAATCAGTAATAAATGAACCCCTTCAGGAAGCAACATCTGGTACTTTGAGAACAGGATATTTTTGTTAACGTAGATGCAATTCTAATCATGGGTACCAGTGTGTACATTCATAAACGACCTCACTGTGACACTGAACAAAGTGTAATAGTTTAAAGCAGACATTAAGGCTAAACAATATTCAAGAGTTATCGCTGGCTCTATTGCTAAGGGTACTTAGGGATGATTACGCCAAACACCTGGCTCATAAGTTACATATTATTAGTTTGTAATGCTGTTTACCCAGTGAAGCTGGACAGCATCTGGTTTTCAGTCATGTTCTGTTTTTCCTCGAGATTTCCCTCTGAGTTAATTGAGACGTTGGGGTTGATGTGAGTATGGGAAGAGGAGGACCTAAGTGACTTTCCCAGCATAGCCAATTAAGCCAGCATCCCGCTACCTCTAGGCTTTTGGACCACACAAAATTCGTCTGTTTCAACCACGGTATGTAACTGTGACCTCTGACAAGGTTCCTCTCTTGTAAAGCCCTTCAAACACTCCGCACCTGGCTCCCCTCCCCATGATAAACAATCCCCACAGAGACTTATTTTGTGCCTTGCAGACATTTTGGAACAGATTTTACATACTATGGATGCTTTTTACTAATTAAAAATGGTTTCAGATATTAAAATGCAGGCTCACAAACAAGCTGAATGTGTTATAAATGGAGATCTTATGCATATGTTTCCTGAAGATTTTTGCCTGTTTCATCCTTTAATGGGATGACAGTAATTACAGATAAAAGATATATTGGAGATCTGACTCAGTGTACATTCCAGTGAAATAAGTGTCTCACGATGATTTTAGCATGCCTTGGATCAGTATCAACAAATTCCTTTTCTTTCAAAGAAACACTAGTATTTCCAGAATGAGGAAATGGTACCAGTCTGACATGATCTGTGTTTTTTTTATTTACACTGCAAGAGTCATCTCAGCCCAGGTTGTCTCCCCTGGTCCCCATGCAAACACTGAACATCTCTTAAAGCCAGTGCTGTAAGGAACTCTTGATGAAAACCTTCATTTATTAAAAAAAAAAACCAACAACCAAACAATCAAATATTCCTGTCATTCATTTGATAATTATCTCCCTGCTGTTTCCCATCTCTCAGTGACTCTGGTTCTCAGACTGCTTGCTGACTAAATAAAGTAATTTGCATATTCCATACTTCAGAATAAATGGAAAAAAGAATGAGAAAAGTGATTGCAGGGAAAAATAGTAAGGGCCATCTATATGGGATCTGCTAGGAGGAGTAAGACTGTCTATTCCAGAAATGTCCAGATAAGGATTATGGGGCTATGCTTCCACTTGGTTTTCTGAATAAAGTTCCACATATTATTAAAGACAGGAATATTTTAAACAGTGATACATTAAATTAAAATATGGTAGTTGGGAAACATTGGGCATAGACTGATGATGGCTGGCTGCATTAAGAATTTTCATACGCTAATGAACAGAAAGAAAAAGCATAATCAGAAACATATAAATAGATTAAGATGTTGAAAGCTTTTCTGTTGCAGAGCTGTTTAGTCACTAGAGAAACATTTATTTCCCCCTATATATGTTTATGCGGGAGACGTTTGCCAGATGTGAGAAACAAGCTTAAAAATTCTGTATTTAGACCTCAAACTTTCACTTCTTGAGCAATACCCCTTAATTAGTTGAGCCTTTAGGACAACCACCATTGACTGAGGGGCACGTACTATCAGGCAAGGACATGGGCTGCTCCAGGACCAACTTTTGCTGGACAGCTTTCTCCACTTAACCATGCAAATCTGCCTACATCCTTGCTCTGTTCGAAAGTGCTGCTGAGACAGAATGACAGACCTAGGACATGTACACTACAATGAGATAAAAAGATAAGAATTTTACATATCGCTTCCCAGGTAAAAAATATAAAAGTTTTTTATTTCCTTTTTGGGGTGGTGTTGTTCTGTTCTTCCATGCTAGTACTTCTTTTCCTGTTTTGTTTAATTTCATTTGCTCATTCTTTTTTTTGTCTTGGCTTTTCTTATGGGTTTCTTTCAGCCAGATTGTGGGAAGCTTTTTTTTCTGAAGCTCTTTAAAATGCCATGCCCTTCGTGTGAAAACACGCTGGTAGAGCACTGTGCCTCCTCTCTGTGTTTTGCCTGAGTGTCTGTAGAATGAACTCCAACTCACTCTGCCATCCTGAATAGCTCAAAAGGGGTTGGGGGGTCAATCCCTCCCAAAACTAGATTTGTTACTACCTTCTGGGAAGTAGCTCTAGCTATTCTCATTCGAGACAGCTTGCTTTCTTGAAAACACATATGCCTCTATTATTGTTTAGATTTCTCTTTTATAATGGATTGCGGCACAGGTAAGCAATGCAAGATGAGAGGGTAAACTTGTACGGATGGAAAAAATTCTAGCTGCCAGGGATATCTCCTCTGCCAGTTTTTCAGCTAGATCAGAAGCTGTATGCACTGCAGTTCAGTGAGGTGAGCTGCGAAGGCTGGAGATGAATAATCTTGCACTGGGTGGTCGGTTGTTGACTGGAAAAATGTATTTTAATCAGACCCACAGTTATACACAAACCTGAGCTATTTTATCTGCACAGCTAGGCTAGATCAGCTGGGGGTTGCTGACGTGTCCTTCCCAAAATGAATCCAAGAAGAGAGCTAGCGATCTTGAGGGAGTGCCTGGGGTAGGTAGCCATTTGTGTTCAAAAGTACAACAAGAATTGAAGCTTATTTTTCTTTAAAATGATACAGCTAACAGGGCACAGAGTATTCTGGGATGCCTTTCTATCACATCTTCCTATAGAAGGTTAAAAACAGCTTTCAGGAGAAGGCCTGTAACATGGGGTTACTGAGTCATCCTCACCCCTTTTTCCAATTAAATAATACATTATACAACACAAAGCTATTCTAACAGACAAGGTGCCATAGCCCAGTCTGGGTGTTACTGGGATATGGGTTGTCTCACTCCAAAACTTCACCCTGGGACAAAACAAGGACATCTTTCAGATGAGGTGAAGTTAAAGTTATTGGCCCAGGTGAATCTCCACTGCTGGTTTTGTGAATGGTGACTTTTGTATCTATTAAAAAACATCTTAAAAATAAAGCAAAAATATTTTTTTTTCATTTATATTGGAAAAGTTGTTCCAATCCACCCAGCAAGTTGGAAAAAATTATTATGATGTCCAAAATATGTTTCTTTCCCATTAAACTATTTTAAGTGATATTCTTGTTATTTGAGTGACACAAATATGAAGCTTTCCTTGTAAAAAAAAAAAACCCAAACACAACAGACTGCTTTTGGTCAGTAGATAAACACTAAAATATGGGTTTGTGACATTACATCACTTTCAGTGTATATTACCCATGGACCTGCCATTCTGCATGAAGGTGTCAGTAACCAGTGATTATCTAAGGGACAAAATCTTCTAGTTTTTGCCCCTATTTTTTTTTTTGTTTGTGATGCCACTATTCTTTGCAACTAATTGCTTCTTCTATAGACTCCTCAAGAACAGTCTTCTCACTGTTGTACAACTTCTTTTAGTTTTATTTTTGTAAATTATTTGAATTCAGTGCAAAGGATTTGTAGGAACAGCAGACGAGTGCAATCTCTGATGGATGTCTGAACATGATGAAATGGTGTGGATGAGGTGAAAAATTCTCTGGATTCTCATCTTTGCACTGAAAAGGTAGTCAAGCTTTAGCAAAGACAACAACGTGAGGGGTTTTTATTTTATCACTATTTTAAGAAACGTGTAACCTTTCAAAAGGGAAAAGATCCCTTAGTGTGGATTCATCCTGGGCTTACAGAAAAGTTCTCAGGTACTAAATCTTGCTTTTAAACTAACCAATTTAATTTAATGCCAAACCCAACAAAGCACCTGAGCATATGCTGAAGTTATATGTAAAAGTACCCATGATTTGCCAGATCAGGGTCTGCATACAAACATTCATATTTTCAACACTTTCCAGTTTTGTTGTGTATTTTGTACCTGCCGACTTTCTGCAAATGAACCACAAGTATTTTTGACTTTTTTGACAAGTATTGCCATTGCCCTTTTCTGACAGAGTTCTTTTCTATTCTGAGACCTATTGCTAGGAACAAAAAATAACAGTGTATAAAAAATTAAAGCCCACACCTATAATGACAAAGGCTTTATCTGCCTCAGACAAACATCTTTGTAAAAGGCTTTGGCGTGCAGTTGTAGCTGGAATAGCAGATGCTTACTTTACACTCCGTGAAATCTACCCTGCTATTCTGGAGAAACACTGGCCCAGCTGCAGTGCATTTGGTATTCAGGATTCTCTCTCTGTAGCGCCAGAACAACTCAAATGAAATCTGAAAGCTTTAATTCTCTCTTCAGCCTAGAGTGCCATAATAGCTAGTAATTAGAGAATATTTTGCTGCGTTTGAAAATGCATAGTTGTAATCAAAATACAAGAGATAGAGAAGTATTTAGGTTTTGGTTGTTTTTTTTTTAACATGTAAATCCAATTCTTCTTGTGCTGTGTGATCTTTACCTGGATTAACTTGCTGTGATGGACTCTGCCGTTGGTTCAGTATATTATTTCTCCCATGCTAGACAGTGAAAGAGGAAAAACAGAGGTTCGTCAAGGTACCTTGTTTAGCAAATCCATGTACTTTTGCTCCACTCTCATAAGAGTGTTGCCGTGGTGTGAAAAGATACTGAATGTTGCTCCATTTGAGTCTCAGAGCACAGGTATGGATGTCGGCTAACTTCCTGGACGGGAGACAAAGAGGAGCAGACCAGAATGTCACACTACAGTTTTGAGGTCTTCGGATGTGTGCCATGTCTATGGGAGCCTTCCCTGCAGATCTGGGAGGGATTAGTTGTCAAAATATTTATGTGTGAAATTGCACAGCCTGCCCAATAGGGATAAAAGTTAGTAAATTTGACTCGTGTCACCTCCTTCTAGCCCAAGACTTCAATTTTTGATATTTGAGTGTGTGAGTGCTTGCAAGCTTGTACGGAATTTACATTTTTTGATGGTGCTTGAGGGATTTTGGCTGGAGAAAAGGCTTAGGTCAGTTTCAAGAGAAAAAAATTAATACACAGACTTGTGGTAGGTGTAGGGGAATCCTTCCAAGCTCAATCACTAGCACTGTGCGAATGGTTCTCAGCTGGAAAAATCATTGTGCATTGTGGGTAGGAAAAGGGTTTTCAAGCCAAGAACTACAACAGAATATCTCTTGTAGTCCATCCCGTCCTTTCTGAAATAAGCACAAGAACTGAACCTGCAAAAATTCCTATATGAACACAATCCAATTCACTGAGTTCCTGTCCGAGAACACTTGTTTGCAAAACAAGAATTACATTTCACATCTACTTGCAAATAAATCTTGTTTTCCTAGAATCAATCTGGTATTTGCAAGCATCTGAAAAAATAATTGAAAGATTATTTTTCATTCAATTAATTATTTGTTGTTACAGCTTAATTCATTTTCGTGTTTTGTGTTTCGTGTTTAGTCAGGTTGTTCCCTTGTAAGTGTATTAGATTAATTTTATGAGGAGGAAAGAAACTTACTATTTCCCAGAAAAACATAGCAAAAAATGCCTGTTATTCCAAAACTCACTAATATGTCGGTATTTGTGAACATTTTTACAATTGGTGGTGACTGTCTGAATAATAATTAATGTGACTTCATGAATCACAGTGAATTTACTGGCTTTTGCCTGGCTAGGTATCTTTATTTTAAAGCAAAATATGGTACTAATTACAGATTTAAAGTATTACTCAAATGCAATGAATTTTGTAATAAATCCTTTTCTCCAAGCCCACTGGAATTTTTAAATCACAATTTCTAAAATGTGAGATTTTTGTTGTTGTTATATTTTTATAGATAAGTGAGGTCATGAATAAATTGCTTTCTCATAAACATAGGTGGTGGAAGATTGATTCTGTCTGGAACCACAACAGAGTTAGCTGGTGATATAATCTGTAAAACCTTAACAAATATGCCTTCATTCAGGGCCTGTAATTATATTCCTCTACCAGAATTCCAAATAGTGTGTTTAGAGAGATAGATTTATTTTAAATCTCTTGATTACATATTAAAATTATTGTGAAAATTTTACTCTTTCTGAGTGGCCAATGCAGATTTGTCTTCAAATTAACCTTTTAATGAAAATGGATTTTATTTTGTTTTCCCCCCAAATTAATATGCAGATCAGATTTTTGAGTTTCATTGAAAACAACAGGATAATTCACAAAATAATGTTAAGAATATATGAATGTTTTATTACTCAGGAAGGCTGGCTCATGAAAATTCCATTTGATCTGAACTACAGGATCTTATACTATGATGGAAACAAGAAAATATTGAAAGCCAAAGCTAAAGAAGAGATTTTTGTTTCCAATCACTTCTTAATTGTTCTTTAAATCTGACCTTTCAGACACCAGGATTTAGGGGAATGCAGGAGGTTTTGGAAGACATGTGAGAATAAACTGAATTTAAACACACCAATTTTGTAAGGTAATGGTTTGGCTAGTCATTGTATGGAGGAGAGACATATTTTGAAAATACTGTCCTTGGCTATCAAAATGGTTTCCCTGATTTCAGCAGGGAGGAAGGGATCACTCCATAGGAAAGTTTGTGTCTCTCCAGCTCACCACAGAACTGGTCTTCTGCACAAACTTTATTGTATGTTATTTAAGTTATTTACTAAGTATGTTATTTAAACATACTTTCATATGAGTGGGAACTACTCCCCCAAAGCTGAAAACTCCAGCCTCCTATAAACAGCATTCTGCCAGCTATCAAAATACTCTACTATCAAACACAGCCATGCTGTAGTGATTTGTTTTTTAATAGAATATGCTTTCTTAAATCATCCTGACACTACAGGATTGAGGAATTGTTCCAGTTACAAGGGGGCAGATGCAAGAAAAGAGAAGCAAAGTACACTGAGATGCAGAGTGGTCTTGTCACCTGGGGCTACAGCCAACAGACTGTGGCTGTACGGTGGTCTAACCCATGGAATGATTTTCAGCAGATAGCGTCTCATTTGAATCAGATTTTTACACAACACTTTCCAGGGCAAAACGGTCACATAAAAATGCTTATGCAAAATTAACCTTTTTTTAAATTATTTTTGCATGTGCACACAGACAACACTCTGAAATATACCACTGTGTACCTAGGGAGCACTTAATCCAGGGAGAAGTAGTTTATACATGTTCACTTTCTTGCTTATTTAACCACCTTGGATGGAAAGTTATTTTTTATTATGTCTAATTATGCTGCAAGGCCTAGAGTTCTTCATTCAGAATGATCTATTCTGCATTTCTTTGCACTAGGCTTTATCTAGAATATTAAAAAACTTGCACTTTCAGTATTGGAAATAGTTTAAATGTCAGAAATGTACATTGTGATATTTCAGGGATCAAACAGTAATGGAGAATTAGGTTACGGTTTTTAGATGTTAGAGTAATATATATGATGAGAACATTAGCACACTGTTAACTGCTAATACAGTGGCAATTAATTCTGTTCACTTATTCTTAAACTTAGTCAATAGCTCATTTCAGTCTTGAGAAACCTTAGAAGAACAGGTTATTAAATGGCTCGCTCCTTATTTACATTGTCTTTTAATAACTGTTAAAAATAAAATTTCTTATAATTTCTAAAACCTCAGTGGAAGAATGTATCCATAGTATAACCTCTTGTCTTCATTAATATACAAGCATAAAAAAATTAAATTATTTCAGTCAGTCTGTTGCTGGTAAGACATGTCATATGGGACTTCAGTCCAATCCAGCTGCCAGTAAGTCCTTCTATCTTAAGATGCCAACACAACGAATATGACCTTAATTCACTGTGCTGGTCTATTTTTGCACTTGATGCTGTTTTGGTGACCTGCAGAGTTTTGCTGAGCAGAAATACAAATTAGAAATAAAATATTTAGTAAAAACTTTAGTGCTTTAGTTGGCTGTAGAAATCAGTGTTGTTGTACTAATTAAAAATTTTAGTAGAGCAGCCATATCTAACACATTTTGTGTTTTGATTCTGTAGTACCTACTAAGTCAGAGAAAAGTTGACACTGCAGACTTTGGTTTATTTACCAAAAGACTTTATCTATGGGATCTACCGACTTCAAGTGTCATCAACTTTTCAGACTTTTTGAAATTTGCTTTTTCTTTAGGCAGTCTAGAGGATATAACCTTTGTTAACCTGTTAGATTTATGTGGAAGAACATAAAATCTGGTTTTACGGAATAAACCACTGTGCCTGCTACCTTCTGAGACTCATTATTTAAGCATTCGTTTGCAATGAAGGAGTTTAGAGGGAATTTCAACAAACAGTTATCTCATGCCAGGTTAGGTCTCTCCCAGAACTTCTCCTTGCTGTCAGTGCACAACTAACTCACACTTTGATTGAGAAGAACAAGTCTAATTCCTACTGTAAATCAAGGGCTTAGGAACTCGTGTTAAACCAGGTTGAAGCTTTTAGTATGACTACAGAGCACTGTAATCGAAAGTGGCAATGTGTCCTGGGATTTCTGACATCCTAAATATACTGTGCTCTCCCTAGGAAGTTTCTCCAGAAAGCCTCTTAGGGCACAACTTTTATAGGAGTTGCTAGGTTGAACAAGACTTTGCTGTCTTCAGTTCACAAAACAGAAAATCATTCTGACTTTGCATCCTTCCTTGAGGCAAAATGCAAGAAATTTAGGTATACTTCACTCTCCTTTTTCCTCCAGAGAGATTTACAGATCTCGGATCCAGCTTCACAGGGTGATTATCCTTTATTTCATCTTTCATATCTGTCTACTACCATAACTACTATTTTTTAATGGGACCCAGAAAAACTTTAAATTGGGGATCCCACTTAACTGTTCACGCACACAAAGGAATGTGCAGATCCCTTGCAGACTTGTCAATCTTTTACCTCAAAACATTAGAAGGAGGATATAGTTTTAGGACTGAGCTAAATACCTCATTAACATCTCATTACGAACTACAAGTGGACTGGTGGTTTGGAAACCACTTTTGTCTCCTTTCTTATAATTGTTTTTCTCACTGCCCCAGTGTTTTCTTCTGTCTCCTTGGTTTGTGGGTTACTGAAGCTTAGCTTTGATGGCTCAAATAGCTGCATTTCAGAGTGCTACAAGACTTTTAACTAACACAGGCTGGAGCAAATACCGCACTCTGCAACAGAGAATAGCAACTGATGAGCTAGAACAACAGTTCTTTGTTTCAGCATTTTCTGAGCCAAATTCTGATTTGGGGAGACCAACTGGGGCAGGCAATGATTGCATGATTTATCATCTTTTCAGACAGTGCGGCCTAACTCACTGCCATTCCTTCCCTTCACATCTTGTTGCATACCTACTTTCAAACAATACAAAACAAAGGTTCTTTATCAATATTGTTGATTTCCATGGAAATGGAAGTAAGTTTGGCTAAGATAGCTTAAACCTCACTTTTTGTTCCACTGTTCAGAAGCTCTTTGTTCCCCGGTACTGATTTCTTTCTGCACACAATCTGAAGTTTATTTGTATAAACTACTAAAAGAAAGCTTGTTCTTTTTGAATGAAAATGGGGGTGACATTTTGAAGAAAAGCGTCAGTGTTAGAGTATGTACCACAGCATCTTCCACCAGCTTCTGCATGGTCATAACACTTATGCATTGTGCATGTTCATTCTCACCACGATCTGGGGGTTTCAAGAAAGCAAAAGACAAGTATGGCATGAGGCACTGGATAATAATGATCATTTAACCAGTGAAATGTGACATTACTGGAAAACTGGATTTTTTGTCTAAAGGTAATACAGTATTTGTGGTTTGGTTTCCTAAAAAAATTCCCACAAATAGAAGAGTTCCTCATTTTCTTATTCCCTGGTTCTCACTCTAAACACAAACTGTTGCTGGTAGGAACTTCTTTTTAGGTGTTTAGTGCTGATCAAACAGGATTATACAAACTCAACATTCATTTATGTTATGAATTTGACCTCAGGTGATACTGCAACAGGAAGTCATGGCAAATAGCACCCGTTTTAATGTTTTGTCTTCAGTTTCTGCATTGTATCACTTAAAAAGTTGAAGAATTTGTCTTTCCTCAAGAAGTTTCTATTCTATGCACAAGTCCTAAGAATTGACCACAGGAGATTTTTTTTTTTTGCTTGCTTTCTTAGAAAATGTTGACTTCACAGGTTTCACATGCAACCTTTTGCTTTCATTAATGACAAGTCACTCACATAGGAAAACATACCTGCTCACAGTGGTTTGGCTTTGGGCTTTGGATGGTGCTCATTTAAGAGAATACAGGCATGTGCTGGCTGTCTCTTACTTGTTAGTAGAGAATTTACTGCAGGAACCTAAGATTAAGATTCAGGCAGAAAATACTTTTAACCAACTGAAGAGCCTTGTTAAAGATCTTAATTGCTTCTGAGTGGATTATTTTCTAGTCAGAATCCCCTAACTTCTTTATGGTTAAATGGAAAGTGCAAAAATATCATCTTACAGCTGGGAGTTCACTTTTCTGGTTGGTGACTTCAGCATCATTGCCATAAGCTTTAATGGTACTCATGGATGCACATTTGAACACTGTGATACAGTCACTCAGGTAACCATGAAGAAATCCCCTAATGAGTTACCGTTGTAAGCAATTAATTTTTTTTTTCCGATAAGGCTAAACAATACAACTTCTTTTTTTTTCAGACAGAGCAGAGAAAAAGTCTTTTCAGTTTTGTGGTGGTGACAAAAAGCTGTGACAACTAGACTAGACTGACACTGGGGTATCCTTGTTGTACCAGAGGCTGCAAACAGGCTGAGGAAAAAAAAAAAAAAACAGAAGGCAACAAAGCTGTCCAGATTACTTTATGAGGTGAGGATCTTTTCATATATTTGGTTGAAATAGCTGGTGTATAACAGCAGTGACTGTTGTTGGGAAAAAAGGTAACAAACTGCCTTTCAGATCTGCAGAGATGCTCAGATAGTGTATGAAGTACAGTTTATAGCTATTCAGCTTATAACTTATGGAAAAGCATTATTATTTTTGTCCCACTTTTAAAATTTTTATTATTGGATGGTGCTTTTAAACTCTAATGATCAATGCATGTAGCAGAAAGTCCTAGATTTACATTGTCATCTTTGGTATGGACCCTTAGTTATTAAGGAAACAGAGACCTGTTTAAAAGTGAATTCAACCATTAATTAATTGGTCTTCAAAGTTCTGCATAGGAACTGAACCTCTTTTGCTTGCATGACTTTTTGTTTTCTTTTGTTTTTAAATCTTCCCAGGGAAAGGACAGAGACATCAGGATAAAGTATCCTGTGAACTTCCTCTGGAATAGCTGCGTGTGGCAGAAGAAGCAAGTTCCTGTCCATTTATAGCAGTGCTTGAAATAGGATCTTCTGAATGTTGTGTGTCCATGTCCAGGTGTTGGTGGTGGGGGGCTGCAGGAGTGACCCCTGGGGCTGCCCCCATGTTGGACAGAGACAGTTCCAGCTGGCTCCATAATGGACTCACCACAGGACACAGCTGAGCCCATCAGCCGTGCTTGATGGTACCTCTCTGCAAACACATTTAAGAAATGGTAGAAAGTGTTTCACGCAGTAAGGAGTGAGGAAAAAAGTGTGAGAAACAGCCCTGCAGACACCAAAGTCAGAGAAGAAAGAGAAGGAGGAGATGCTCCAGGGGCAGGAGTGGAGATTCCCCTGCAGCCTGTGGAGAAGACCATGGTGAAGCAGGCTGTTCCCCTGCAGCCCACGGTGGACCACATCAGTGCAGATATCCATATAGTCCCGTGGAGGACTCTGTGCTGGAGTAGGTGGAGATGGCCTGAAGGAAGCTGCCATCTATGGAGACCCTGCACCAGAGTAGGTTTATCCTAGAGGACTGAAGCCCATAGAGGACTGATGGTGGAGAGATTTCTTGAAGGACTGTGAGCCCATGGAGTGGGCCCACACTGGAGTCGGGGAAAAGTGTGGAGCAGGAAGGAGCAGTAGGTACAAACTGTTATGAACTGAAAGCAACCCCCATTCCCCAACCCCAGACCACCACTTAGGGGTGGAGAGGTTAGAGGAGTTGAGAATGAAGGAGTGAAGTTGAGTCTGGCAACAAAATGGGGGTATGGGGGAAAGTATTTTATTTTTGTCTTTGTTTCTTGCTATCCAAACCTACTTGAATTGGCAATAAATTGTATTAATTTTCCCTGAGTAAAGGCTGTTTTGCCCGTAATGGTAACCGGTAAGTGATGTCCCTGTCTTTATCCGAAACCACGAGCTTTTCACCTTATTTAGCTGGGTGGGCACTTGGCAACCAGCCAAGGTGAACCCACCACAGTTACACTGGCAGAAAAGACTGTGTTGTTTTTAAGAATGCATCCCACCAAAGTTAGTTCAGACCCTTGCCTCAGTCACCCCTGGAGATACTGGAGGTAGATCCATGGAGATCCAAGTGTCACCAGGTGCTTGAAACAGGCTCAGATGTAGCCCAACCAGTGTGCACTGATGGTTGGATCTGGCTACAGGGAGACACTTGTGCAGAGGATGAACATGAAGAGTGGCCCTAAAGCAGTGTGCTCAAGTGTCTTGGGTGACACAGGGGGAAATTTATTGGGAGTCCAAAGTACACCTCCATTGTTGCGTATTCTTGAGCGCCATCTACTGATGCTCTATGCCAGCTAATTAGTCATGTGGTTTTAAGGCACAAAAGTAACCTAAATTCCTTAAAGTAACCCAATACCTATTCTACTGGTGATTAAAACCACCTCATCTATGCAATACTGCTGTGACAGTAAAACTGACATTCTCTTTATGGTTATTGCTTGCTTTCCTATTTCAAATATTTTAAATAAATAAGGTTGTTGTTTTGGAAGGTAACTTTTCAAACTGATGCATAGCTTTGGTTCCAGTTGAAATTGATATATTGTGGAAGTAGAAATTTTAATATTTACTTCTGTGTTGGTCACAGAACAATGATTTCCTGAAAATGTTTTTGAAAAGTAATATAATACAAAATTAAAGAGGTGGTTCTAGAAAGTAAAGTAATTGGTTTTCCAGATGGTGTTTTGCACTGGGATTTAAAATACAGTGGATTAACTACATGCACCACTGTGGTCTGTGTAATTTATTTAATGAATTTATTCTCTTTGGTAATGATTATGCAACCTTATTGAACAGTTTAACCTACTCACTAAGGCCATATCTCAATGTAGCCTGCCCTGGGTTGATAAAATGCTTGCCATACATGTAAGCAAAAGACACATGCTAATAAAATTCATTCTTGCCTCCTGTCTGAAAGTGTTTGTCTTTTTAAAGCTTACTTAGAAATATGCAATATGAGACTATATCTATGAAAACATAAGCATTGTTGCAGTTTCAGTGCCTATAAAACCCTGTTGAACTTAAATTGTAAATATTACAAATAGCCTATTGTTTATTTCACATTTTTAGAGGGATTTTTTTCATATTCTAGAGCCATGTATTTCTGTGGAATATGGATTCTTAGACAGCAATGAATTGGTACACCAGTCACAGCATCAGCTTTGTCAACGTATTGTGGTTTCAGTATACTTTTGTTGTGTGCTACCAATAGAAATTTCAGTATTTGTTGTGTACGGTATTCTGCAGCTGGTGAGCCATAGCCATTATCAATATTATCATCGTAAAGTCCTCATGCACACTATAAAGCACTTCTCATCCCTTAAAACAATTTGAAATAAAAGTGGAAATCAATAAAAAGCTCATCAGAAGAGGGGTTTTAATGCATTTATACACACATGCACACACACAGAGAGTCAAGTATACTGGCATATAAACCGATTAACTATGTAATAGGACAGAAGTGTATACACTCAGCAGGAAATATAATGCACGCTTTTGAAAACAGGCTGTAATGAAGATGCTGCAAATGGCATAAAAGTAAAGCTGAATGATTATGTTTAGGAAATATTAGGTTGGAGTGTGCCCAGTCTTGCAGGCTGGCTGCAATACCCTTCGTTCTGATGACAGTGAGAGTCATTGGCAGACATTTTAGCTCTGGGTAATCTTTGAAACAGTTGAACATTCTGTTCCTCTTCAAAAATAAACAAAGTTTTTATTCTCCTAATGGTTCTTTGGATATTTTAAAACAGTGAAGGAAACAATAATTGAGAAATGCAAATAAAAACTGCATGCTCCTAAGTTCTTCTTTGGCATAGTAAACTTCCATATTTTGTGTGTAGGTATATACTATATATAGAGAGAGAGACACCTATATATTTATACAGAAAAAAATACATATCCAAGCAGAGATGACTTAGCAGATATTAGTCAGATATCAAGCAGATATGGGTCAAAAAAACCCCCAACCCTAAAAATATCTGTTTCCACCATAATGGGTATCTCTATAACAGTAAAGTGCCATAATTCTGATCCAAAGAAGGACAGAAGGAACATGAGATTTCAGTTTTTCTTCCAGTCTTTTTAATGTTTCTTTTTTACATTGTCTCCTATTTTACCATCAATAACAACCACCCATATTCTTCACTCCCTTGCTTTCCAATTCAAAGGAACAGGTTTATTTCTTATGTTTTTGAATATATGAGCCTATCATTTCCTCTGTTAGAAGGGAGGCTGTGCTTTTGTAAGAGGACAGCGAAATACCGTGTTGAGTACTTCTTACGTTTTACAGCATTCTGAATTAGAATATCCTTTTTACTGGCTGTTCATTCAGATTCTCTCTGTTGCTTAAGAAATGAAATCTTCCTTTTCTTTATGTTTTACATTTCCCAAGATGTCAGCAGCAGCTTATTATTCTAAATACCAATGCTAGCTCATACCATGGACCTTCCTGAAGAGAAATGTTTTTATGGGCATGTTGCATTATTTAACAATGCCATAGATGAAAAATGTTTGTTGTCTTCAAGGAAGTTCTATCTGCTTATCAGAATTTGTATTCTGGTTACTCACTGAAAATACAGTCATCTTTCAAACACAGTATGGTTATAAACGTATTTTGTTTGTATTACTCCATGGTTCAGCAAAAACTGAAATTGCAATGTTAATAAAAAGACTTGGTTTCTATCCAGCTCTAATTGTGAGCTATTTATGTCACCTTCTCTGCATATAGCCTCATAAATTAATATTTTATTGTTGCTCAACCAAAGTCAATTGAGTTCTGGATACTGTGAGCCAGTAAGGGAGTAGCAACAGCAGAGGTAGAAAAATCAGCACTTAAATGGTTTCTCAGACTTAAAGATCGATCTTCTTTGGCCTTTGACCCATGCAAAAAATATCTATTTATGTCAGGCTAACCTAGTGTAGTTTAGTGCAAGGAGATACTAAATCAAAAAGGGAAGAAGATTACCTCTAATCCCATTTTAGTATTCCTTTTATTTCAAGCTGTGTGGGGTTGATGGATTGATTGATTATTTTTCAGCGATGCCCACAATAGAATAGGCCCTTTTCAAATACCGAAGAAGCAAAGCTCAGAATTGGTAGAGAAAACGTGACCAATTGATCTGAACCAAATCCTCTCCCAGAAAATTAATGTAAAAAAAGTCATTCTACATCTAGCCCAGATTGCAAAAATGGATCCAAAGTAAGAACAGTAATATTGATCAGTTTCCTATCAGGTCAGCCTTCTGGACCACCAAACGTGCAAGAGTAATTTTAATAGCCTTGAAATAAGCTTGTGTAATTAGAACTTCTGTGGTTTGTCTTCATAGCCAGGACATGCAACTAATATTTAAAGTACATTTTGAAAACCTCTGTATAGAATATTCCAGACCTATTTAACTTTAACTGAAACTCTAAAACTGAACCTCTGAAAAGCAGAAAATGTAATTCTCAATTTCAAAGGAAAATCGTACTTTATTTCTAATTTACACACATTAGTTATTTAATCAGCTTTGTACCTTTAAAAATGCAAAATGTGTTGTATAAGGAAACAAAATATAATTGTTCAGTTAGTTTAACTGGTTAACTTCCTTTTTCTTCCAAGAAAATATTGGAAAAAAATGGATAGTGAGACTAGAAAAGCCTGTAGGAAGAATAGCATTTAACATTGTTCACTAGATGTAAGAGATCAGGCGAGATGAGGGTAATATTTTTTGCCAATTTCCCATGTTAAAAAGACTAGAAGTTTAAGTTCAACAAGGAAAACATAAGCTATGTGTAGGAAAAAGAAAAATCATAGATTACTTAATGGAATGAAGGTTTGGCAGAAAAATACATTATATTCCAGGGCATATAACTTAGGTATTTGAGGTTTTCAAGAGTTTAGCCATTTGTCAACATTGACTCAGGCAGATGAATGGACATTTCTATTTTTCTGTTTTTCAGCAAGGAAGTGGTGACAGGAACACTAAAGCCTCAAGTGAAAGGTAGGTTTTATGTGGAACTGGCTGTCTCAGTGTAAACCTCATGGTGCGCAACGGATTTTATTTCCACATAGCTGAAATAATTTAGTTCAACCATGACTGGCTTCTTCAAAATCAAACTGCAGTGCCTTGTCTCCATAAGGATTGAGCTGACTTCACATAACACGCATACCTTTCTGGCAGTAAAAGTATGGCTGAGGTCTTTAGAAAAGACATGTAGAACATAAGCAGAGCCATTGAATGACACGGGCAGAAAATGCAAATGCTGTTTCTGCTTCAAGTGTGCTTTCGAGATGTTTGGCACAACTTCCTAGTCCAACTTGTAACAGAAATGTCCTTGTGTCCCACTCAGTGCTTCTGGGTTGGAAATCAGTTGGGAAAGTCTTACCAGAAGATAACCTTACCCAAGCAAGTTCCAGTCTACTTAACTATTTTAACACACCTATATTGAATGTTTCATTTTAAATCTATGAGAATTGGTTTTGAAGCCAAGGTGTCAAAAGATGTCAGCTTTAGCTAGTGTGTAAGTTGAGGTATGGAAAGGAGTGACTGGCTGTTGGCCTCCCTCTTTACTCTAAAAGGCAGTGGACAACACAGGAAGGCCATGGGTCTGTTTCAGCTTTTCTCACATTAAGCACTGCTCCTCCTCAAGTACTGGCAATCATAGGGACTTAACATGCCATGACAGAGTGGAGATGACTGCACATGTTTGTTTGCAGATTAATGAGCTATATTATTTTAATGTGATACCTGGAGATCAATAATTAATCACATTCAAAAAATATCCTGGAAGATAATGGAGTTTATGAAGCACAGCTTCAGATCTCCTCTCAAGAAAAGTATGACTATTAATTTGTTTTCTGTTTTGTTTTTTAATTATACTCAGTAATATTTACAATTTTTGAAAATACAGTTGTTTACTGGTGAGGAAAAATATAATATCCAGTAATTCAGTTAAGAACTTGGCTACCAATATGTAGATTATCAGCCACAGAAATGTTTGTCTTCTGCTCACAAATACATACCTCTTCTTGTCTTCATAATTTCCCAGTACATTACTGTTGTATAGAGTGCTGATGATCATGTAAAATTTTTTTTCTCTTTTCCCATTTTTTTAATTGGGTATATTTGTCATTGGAAAACACAAATCATTGCATTTTGTATCCTAGCATGTAATAAACTTCAATTAGGCAAAAGGTCTACTATAGGAAAGGAAACTATAATGTACTTTGGCAGGGTGAGGAATTTGGAAAGATGACGACAGTGGGTTAAAAAGTACCACAAATTCTTAAAATTTCATTGTGGTGCTTGCTAGCTGCTGGAGAAGCACACCTGCTGCTGTGAGCAAACCTCATCCCAGGTATGTTCTAATCCAGCTTCTCTGATGAAAGTGCCTGTTGTGACTAGTAATTGTGGAGTGAGGAGGAACCCATGGTCACAGAAGAACAGCTGAGACCTGTTCTGGAAAGACCTTGAAAGCAGTGATTCACATAGGAGCTTAAATTTCACCTGAAACTATTCAGCTACTGCAGCAAGGAATTCCGAATTATCCACACACTGTTATTTAAAACATTTTGATAAATGTTGTACCGTATGTGCATGTCACCCGACACTGAGGAGACAGATGGGTTCTTGTAGGGATCCTTGGCAGAATGATGACAGCACGAAATTGTAGTTACAATTAAAGCTTTATCTTTCTTAACAGAATATTATGATTAGCATAGCACAGAATTTATTACTAGAATGGCACAGGACTTCTACAAGCAGAATCAAGTGTAATTTAGAAGTATTGTAATACAGAATCTGTAATATGACTTATAATTTCTAATCACGTGCACTGATTGAGATTGTTTCAGATCATAATACACGGTTTGCTGTATCAATATAAAAATCACAGTCCAGACCTGAAAATCACATAGCAGCAAAGAAGCCGCTCCCTCTGTCCCTGGAGGCAGCAGAGGATGGTGGGGGCATCCCTGGCTATGGGGGTCCCAGGTCTCACTGCTCAGCAGTGGTTCAGGTCCAAGTTCACCCTTGGGACTTGTAAAAGCTTGATTTTATGGGCAGGGCTCTGTGCTGTTTTACTTCCCTCTCCCATGCCGGGGCCATCACCAGCACCGGGCTGGCCGGGTGCCTGGGACCCTCAAGGCTGGTGAGACAGGGAGTAACCAGCCTGGTGCCCAGGAACACTGAGGGATGGGAAGAAGAAATCCATTTTGTTTGTCTGCTTGGTGCACAGGACCTTCAGGGCCTGATAATGAGGGGAAGGGAATAAATACGTGACGCGCTCGGTGACAGAAAATGGCTGCTTGCCTCATAAGATGGCATTAGTTATGCTAACCACGTCACCAGGGGTCGGGAGCAGGGGGCACCGGTCACAGTTGGTACCGTGGAGTCTAGGCTATTTTCACACATGGGGTTTTTACAAGGTTGGAGACCTGATGAGCACATAATCCATTTATGTTTTCTGTTTGTTTCCTTCTTTATTCTTAAAAATTCCCCTTGGGAAGGCAGGGATTCCGATGCTCTTGGAAAAAAAACCATCCTCAGTGAAAATAGTTTAGCCAGGTGTTTGTATAAGTTTGTGATTCCCAGTTCTGTGTGAAGGTTAAAGATCAACAAAGAAATCTTGAAAAGCTCAAGATTTTGCAGGTTATTGGAAGATAGAAAACCCATGATGTAGTCATGTAATCTGAATATTAGTTTGTTGGGGGGTTTTTTTAATCTGTTTTTTTTTTCTATTGATTATGTCTAGAAATAGGTTTGGAGCTGACATACTTCAGTCTGAGTTTGTTCAGAACACATATGTCTGCCTATTGACAGGGAGCAGCTTTGAAAAAACCTTAACAGAGAAAAAGGTTAACAGGAAAGTTTACTGAAGCATCTTCTCCAGTATCTTTGAATGGTCTTTATTCCCATGGATTTGAGGCTAGCTTACAGTAACCAGATCCAGATTTATTACTGTGAAGGAAAGAGAGCACCATCACTCAAGCCATCCTGATTGTTGTTCAGCCCATCCTTGGGAGAAGATCTGGACATGCACTGGGCACCATCTGCATGGGAAGAAAAGCCAAGAAGAAGGTATAAACCTCTTTAAATGGCTGACTTCTCCAGATCATGAAATCATAGAACCATGTGGTTGGAAAAGACCTTTAAAATCATCAAGTCCAACTGTACCTGCCCAGTACTAAAGCATGTCTCTAAGCTTCTACCCATCTTTTAAATACCTACGGGGATGGGGACTCGACCACTTCCCTGAGCAGCCCGTTCCAATGCCTGATAACCCTTTCAGTGAAGAAATTTTTCCTAATGTCCAACCTAAACCTCCCCTGGTGCAACTTGAGGCCATTTCCCC
This sequence comes from Butorides virescens, assembly GCA_017310255.1. Taxonomy (NCBI): domain Eukaryota; kingdom Metazoa; phylum Chordata; class Aves; order Pelecaniformes; family Ardeidae; genus Butorides; species Butorides virescens. Next base: position 8,889 of record JADKXX010009323.1, on the reverse strand, counting down.
TCGTCCCATCGCCTCTTCCCTGGGAGCAGAGCCCGACCCCCCCAGCTCCCCCCTCCTCTCAGGCAGTTGTAGGGAGCGATGAGGGCTCCCCTCAGCCTCCTCTGCTCCAGGCTGAACCCCCCCAGCTCCCCCAGCCACTCCCCAGCAGCCTGGGGCTCCAGACCCCTCCCCAGCTCCGCTGCCCTTCTCTGGACACGCTCCAGCCCCCCCCTAGGTCCTTCTGGGAGGGAAGGGCCCAACCCTGACCCCAGCATTCGAGGGGCCCAAGACCAGTGCCCAGGACAGGGGCACGGTCCCTGCCCTGCTCCTGCTGGCCACACCACTCCTGATACAAGCCAGGATGCCATTGGCCCTCTTGGCCACCTGGGCACCTGGGCACCCTGCTGGCTCATTTTCAGCCGCCTGGCAACCAGTACTCCCAGATCCCTCTCCAAGCAGTTTTCCAGGCCTGTATTGTTGCATGGGATTATTGTGACTGAAGTGCAGAACCCAACACTTGGCCTTGTTGAACCTCATACAATTGGCCACAGCTGATGGATCCAGCCTATCCCAGTCCCTCTGTAGAACCTGCCTACCCTCAGATGATTAGGAGAACAGGAGTTGCAATACAGTCCAGCTTGTAAGTGAAGATATAGCCTTTCTGAACCCAGTTTATAATGTGGTTTACTGTATCAATATGACAGTTTATAGTCTCACTGTCAGCTAAGCATATGAGCCCAGGAAAGATAAATATGTATGAAGGATAAACATGTATCTACAAAGACTACAGTCTTAGGGTTCATATGTATTTTTTATGCATATATATGTATGAATGTCTGTATATGCAAGACAAATGAAGGGACTGAGGAAGCTTGGTTACAAAACACCCTATTAGGCATTAGAATTAAATGCCTTCTCTTCAGCTATGAAACAGACTGCTTGGTCCTCCCAAGTTTCCACGTACTGTAAGGTGCCAGGTTAGTGACCTGAAACTCAATAGATCCCAAAGATTGATTTGATGACTGCAGTCATCGAGTTGCCATCAAGTAGCACAGACATCAGGAGAGCAGGAAGGGTAATCAGCAATGCCCTTCCTGAGCTGGAACTCAGCTGGAGCTTTATGTGAAGACAGGCAGTTTTCCTTCAAGAGTGGGAGATGGACTTTCCAGCATATAATCCTGTAGGAATCCAAAAATCTCTTTGCCTTGGCTCTCATTTCATCATGTTTCTCAATGTTACACACCATTTTTATTCATTTCAGCTAGATACGATGATGAGCTTGGAGACCATCATTTATTTTAATTAGGTCTTCTCGTGGCTCCTCCACATCAGTAGGCTGCAAAATGAGAAATGTATTTTTCTGTGAGCTCAGAGCAACCTAATTAAAGCTTGGGAAACTGTAAAATGCTCACGGCCATGGGACAAGTGGAAAGAGTTTGTTTCTTTTGTTTCATTTACCATGTAATTCTTTATCAAAATCTGTTACCAAATATGATTTCTCAGCTGTGTACTGTATTTTTAGCTATTCATGAAAATTGCCAAATGGTGACACACTGTCATCTGCGTAGTCCTGGCTCTCTCTACATGGGATTTGGCATGGCTTTGCAAGCCTTGGCAGCTGTCTCAGGAATCAAATTTTAAGACTGCCACTCAGCTGTCTTGTTTGGAGCAGAATAACCATTTTCATCGAAGTTTTGTCAGTGAACTTAAAGGTTGATTTCTTGAGTCTTTCACTCATGTGCATACCCTGATAGGAATAGTGTTTAATAATATGTATTTTATTTTCAAAAGAATGCCACTTTCTTGCTCAAATATAGGCTGTCAGAATAAAATTCTATGTGTAACCTATAATAATCTTGGTTAACATCTTTCTGTTCTTCTCCAAAGCCTCTCTGCTGAAGTGGCTTTTATTGATTTCATTTATTTTATATCTAATTTACTTTAAAACTAGGCTTGTTTTAACAAAAAGTGTCCAAACCTACATACCCGCCTTTCACTTGCATTTTTTTTTCCAGGAAACCTTGAAAAGGGAACATTCTAGTTGAAGGTGAGGATGGTTTGTTTTAGCAAATACCTACAGCAGAACTAAAGCTGTGTGTTGGGCAAAGCAATCTTTGTCAGCAGGCCCAGAACTGCGCACAGTACTCCAGGTGGGGCTCCACCAATGCTGAATGCAACAGGATAACCACCTCTTTTGACTGGCTGGTCATGCTGTGTTTGATGCACCTCAGGATGGGATTTGCCCTCTTGGCTGCCAGGGCTCACTGCTGACTCCTATTGAGCCTGCTGTCAACTAAGACCTCCAGACCCCTTTCTGCAGGGCTGCTCTTCAGCCAATGCTCTCCCAATTTATATTTGTGCCCAGTGTTACTCTGTCCCAGGTGCAGAGTCCAGAATTTGGTCTTGTTAAATTTAATCCCATTAATCAGAACCCAATGCTCCATTCTATCCCAGATCCCTCTGCAAGGCCTCTCATCCCTCAAGACAGTCAACAACACCTCCTAGTTTGGTATCATCAGCAAACCTGCTAATGGTGCATTCAACTCCTGCATCTAGATCATTGATAAAGATATTGAATAGAACTGGCCCTAAGATTGAGCCAGATGTAGCCCCATTCACCACAACCCTTTGAGCTCTGCCCTTCAGCCAGTTCTTCACCAAGTGCCCCATGAACCTGATCATCTTGCATTTGGATGCCCTGTGTTTCTGGCAAGAGATTAAGGACACGACTCTCTGCCTTTAACTCATGGAAAATGTACAGCTTCAGCAACATTTATTACGAGCATAGGTGTTTAGCATGAAACAACTTGCTTGGATTCAAGATCTGTGTAGTTTTGGGAAAGACAGAAGGCTCTAAGCCCAGTAATTTCTTCCTCACCACTGTAATTGTGCTTCCTTCTCCAGCCTCTATTTTGCCTCAGAAGTGCATAAGATCCTATAGTATTCAACTCACTGTCGGGTCCTTATTCTAAACCTGCTATCTTGTTTCAATGAATTTTTTTAAAAAGCCTTAACATGACAGCTAGTGTCACCACAGGGTTCTGTAAGGCAGGCTCCAAATCAGTGATGCACTGTATGTGTTGTATTTCCTACAGCAGTGAGGTGGTTTTTTTTCTTCCTCCCTCCATTAGTAGCCTAACACACAGAAACATAAATATACCAAGTGAAAAAGTGGCTGAAGAGGATGAGACTCATGGTATTGCTTCCATCAGCCATGAAAGCACTGTTACCGCTTTCTTGTGATTTCCTATCTGAACTTTTTTTTTTTTAAGTGGTAAACAGTAGAACCTCCCTTCCTTTACACATGGAGGTGTTTTCTCCCATGCCTGTGCTTATGTAACTCCCATTAATGTTAACGGGAATTGCATCCACATTTCAGGAAGAAAATAGATCCCTTAATGGTTCCCAATAACATTCATTTTAAAGCTACCAGGTGTGCAGTCTGAATCTCATTATCTCAGTGATTTTTATTTTTCTGCCATGAACTAGGAAGCAAAGTGTCAAAACCAGAAGGATGCTCATGGACATTACCCAGATCTTAACTGTAATAGTGAAAAGAAACAGGATGTTAATTAGCGAAGAGATCAACCACTGATTTCAAAATCTAACTGAAGTATTCTGCTTTTCACCTGGATCAGACTCTAATGTGAGCTGCATAAAAACAGCTGTGTAAAGATACATTGCATCATCTCATTAAGAAAAAATGGATTACTTTGGAGTATAATTCCTTCTCAGAGGGTTAGACACATTTAGTCACACACTATTTCTCTGGCTGAATGTCTGTGCATAATAACCTCAAAATACTTCCTTGGTCCACTCTCTTTCTGAACTCCGAGAGCAGAAATGTTCTTTATCACCCACCATCACGACAACTGCTGGCAAAAATCACTGAAAAGAGAAGGGGAAGATTTTTGGTTTGTGAAATGTTAATAAATTTAAGATATATATATAGTTCAAGTGTCAAATTTCTCAAATATATGACTACTTGAAACTTCCAATCACTCAAGTTGCCAGCATTAGCTAAACCCCAAACTCAGTTATCTGTGTAGCTATAATAGTCCCACCCTAGCCACTTAAAACCACATGATTTTAATGAAGTTGAAATGAAGTCACTGAACATGTAAGTGCTCAAATTCCTCTCCTTTTCTGTAACACTTACCTGGGTCCCTAGTGAAGAAAGCATTTGAACACACTACAAAAGTGTTCACAAAACCATGCAATTGAAAGAATTATGGTTTTTTAAAAAAAAAAAAAAAAAAAGAAAAAAAAAGAGTTTATACACAACAAGAAATATAGCACATAGTGCCCAGTGTACCTCAGGGTCTATTTTCACTTACATGTACATTTCAAGTCCCTCAGGCCAGGTTCAGAAAGGTGTTTATATATCTAATCCCCACTGAAATTTTTTCAGTGAGAGCAAGCCTTGAGTGGTTTTGAAAATTTTACCTTAATGTGTGTGCATAACTGTGTAAAAAAGATTTTATGAGAAGTATGGTCACATTAAGCCTATTTTTCACGTACATTTTATCTTCCTCATCCACTCAGTGTAGGACCACTAGATGCCACTGTGCCCTAAGGAAGAAAATTAACCACAGTTTCACAGTCTGCTTTAAATCCAGAGCATAAACAACTTTAGAAAGCCTGTGTTGACTCAAATACTGCAATTTCTTTAAGTGTTTTTGTGACCAGACACAGCTAGACTGTTGATAAGAATGATTCCCTGAAGCATGGAGTTTAGCTCAAGAGGGTTAAAACACTTTGAGGTATCACAGTTGTTTGCAGAACTGGTGCTAAAAGCTGATTGAGTTTTCAGGCAGGGAGAATCTTCCCCGCACAGCAGGAGCATCCCCTGGCAGCATCCCTGCTCCGTGTAAGGTGGCAGTGGCTGCTTTCTCACTCTTTCTTCCTTGCAAAAGAACGGGTAATGCGTTCATGGCAATGTTGCCTATCTGTTTCTTAACTTGCCTGTTAACATGGTTGGTTAACACACTGTGTTATTTTTCCATGTAAATGATGTGGCAGGGACTCAGACATCCTAAAGTTACGATGCCTCCTTGCAGCTCGCAGTGTAAGGCTCTTGCAGAGTTGAGTTTCTTGGAAAGGGCTAGTTTTCTGGAGGAATCAAGACCCGAGAGAAAATATCAGGAAAAGAATATCGTTTTTATAACTTAGCCTGAACAGTAAAAATGCACTTTTGGTAATCAACTGTTCTAGTGCTGAAATTCTAATTTCCTGGAACCATTTCTAATGATGGCTAACTGAATGCTCAGAAGGATAAAAACAATATTCCTGCATTTCCAGGAGGTGGAGGAGGAGATGGATAACCTAATGGTGCTTTTGTGGCTCTAGCCGCTTGTATTGGGAAAAGAATAACAAAACCTAGTTTAGAATAGCTCAGAACAGTGAATCTGATTTCATGATCATGAAATGAGAGTCAGTAACAGCAAAAGGGATATTGTCTTTTTTTAACCTTCTTAAAAATCTCTTATTTTGCATTTTCTTGGTGACCTGGTGTCATGGTTAACCCCAGCTGGCAACTAAGCCCCACGCAGCCGCTTTCTACCCCCACTGCCGTGGGGTGAGGGAGAGAATTGGAAGGGTAAAAGTGAGAAAACTCATGGGTTGAGATAAACATAGTTTAACAGGGAAAGCAAAAGCAAGCAAAGCAACACAAGGAATTCCTTCCTTCCTTCTCATCAGCAGCCGGGTGCTCAGCCATCGCCAGGACAGCCAGGCTCCATCACGCATAATGGTGACTTGGGAAGGCAAACACCATCACTCCGAACATCTCCAGTCCTTCTTCTACCCCCAGCTTCATATGCTGAGCATGACGTCATATGGTCTGGAATACCCCTTTGGTCATTTGGGGTCAGCTGTCCCAGCCGTGTCCCCTCCCAGCTTGTGCCCCCCCCAGCCGCTCGCTGGTGGGGTGGGGTGAGGAGCAGCAAAGGCCTTGGCTCTGTGTCAGCCCTGCTCAGCAGCACCAAAACATCCCTGGGTTATGAACACTTTTTCCAGCCCAAATCCAAAACAAAGCCCCATACCAGCGACTATGAAGAAAATTAACTCTATCCCAGCCAAAACCAGCACACCTGGTCCTATAGGAGAAGTGATTGTGTCCAGCAGCATAGAACAGCCAGAATTTTGTCTCAGAAGGCATCTGATGATTTACCTTGACAAAGAGATGTCTCTCAAATTCACTGTAATTTTAGTGAGGCCTATAGACACAGTATTGCCTTCCCACCCATACCTGTATCACCAAACCCCTTTGCCAGGTTCTATTAAAAAAACAAAACAACTATAAAAAAGTCCTACTGCTCCCATAATTTCAATAGCTGCAATTTTCTGAGTGTAAAAATAGAAGATTAGGTATTTGAACAGGGAGGTCTACATGAGGAGCAAAATATTCCCTACAGTGAGGTAAACCCCTCTATTCCCAGGCTGAACATTTTGTTTACAGCAACGATTTTCTTCTTCCGCAACCACATAACACTGCATAATTATTTCTGCCAAAATGCCTGAAAGAACATTAATAATAAATGACAAATTTATTGCTGCTGTGTGGAAGTTTTCAAAAGAAAAGGAAAAGAGTGGGAACAGCAGCAACCTCTGTGTGTTGGGAGGGTAGCAAAACCAGGGTCTCTGAGGAGGTGCTGTAAGAGGTGAAGCCCTCAGCAAGACTGTCCAGGTGAATATCAGAGATCCAGGAGTGAGGTGTTCCAGAAAAACTTGTGTATGGCAGGGTATCGATCATAGAATCGTAGAATGTTTTGGGTTGGAAGGGACCCCTAGAGGTCACCCAGCCCAACCCCCCTGCAGGAGCAGGGACACCTTGAACCACATCAGGTTGCTCACAGCCCCGTCCAACCTGGCCTGGAATGGTCCCAGGGATGGGGCCTCCACCACCTCTCTGGGCAACCCCTGCCAGGGTTTCACCACCCTCACTGGAAAGAATTTCTTCCTTAGATCCAGTCTAAACCTACCCTGGTTTAGTTTAAAGCCATCCCCCCTTGTCCTGTCCCAGCTGGCCCTACTAAAAAGCTTGTCCCCCCCTTTCCTCTGGGCCCCCTTGAAGCCCTGAGCGGCCGCACTCAGCTCTGCCCGCAGCCTCCTCTTCTCCAGGCTGAACACCCCCAACTCTCCCAGCCTGGCCCCAGAGCAGAGGGGTTCCAGCCCTCGGAGCATTTTAGTAGCCCCTCGGATCATTTTAGTAGCCCTCCCCTGGCCCCGCTCCAACAGGTCCATGTCCTCCTTGTGCCGAGGGCTCCAGAGCTGGATGCAGGGCTCCAGGGGGGGTCTCCCCAGAGCAGAGCAGAGGGGCACAATCCCCTCCCTCCACGCCGGCCACGCTTCTCCTGATGCAGCCCAGGGCAGGGTTGGCTTCTGGGCTGCCAGCGCACATTGCTGGCTAATTTGGAAAAAAACCTGATTGGGTTGCATGCTAAAAACATGAAACTGGGAATATACACCTGAAAACCACAGGCCGGGTGTGAGAAAGCTCAACATCACACCATGAGCACAGCCTTGGGTGGAACCATACCTGAAATAAACATGAAATAAGGAAAGAGAACTATTGTACCAACAACTGCATTATTGTAAGGACTATTGCTCTTTTTTCCATGATGTGTAGGACAGAAGTAATGGTGTAACTGTGGCAGATGAGGTGAATCCCAAGGGTAAACACCGTGGAGCTCTGGGATGGGTTAGATTGCACAGGGACACTGCTGAACGCTCATCCCTGGAGGTTTGCTGATCAGGTGAGGGACAGCTCTGGCAGAAATGATGGCAGAAGAATTCAAAGGAGGAGATGGGCTACATGACCCCTTGCTGCCCCTGCAGCGACGCTTAATCCGTGATTCTATGAATATCAACAAGGAGAAATACTTGCCAGCTTAAAAGAAGGGAGGGTAAGCTTGGAAGATTTGTAACTTTAGGGTAGCTTATGGAATAGGAGGCATTTAACCTTCATGTGGAAGGTAAAGGTGGTTGCACTCTGGTCCATTAAATGCAAATCACAGGTAAGTTTTCTCAAATACAGTTTTGTATCAGTCTGGCAGTGAGTATTTATTTTCTGTTTGCAATGCTAGGTGCTACTGGAATGAAATTTAGCTAGAGTGATAAACCAAAAGCAGAGGTACGTACATGGCACCATTCTGGTCTGCAACAGGGAATGCCAAATTAAAAAATAAAAATAATTAATTCTTTCCTATTTGTGGATGCATGGGTGAACGACATACAGTACTGAGTGTATCTTGTCCAGATGCAGATTTGGAAGCAGGCTGAGGAGGACTATATTATCTCTCCTCCTCCTCTGTTATTGCTGTTGTTTGTGAGTGTATGGCTTCACATCCCCACCTTTCTTCTTACATTTGTATCAGTGTTTTAGCTGTCCCTGAGCTTGTCTGTGTCTTTTCCTTTTTGGTCAGGACACCTCGATACAGCTGTATGAATATGTAATACATTTTGAAATGACACTTATTTTACGCACTGCAGGATCCCTGAAAAAAAAATTAAATCTGTGTTATTAAAAAATCTTTTCATTTCAGAGAAATTTCCTCAGAGGTGAGTGTATTTCTCTCCTGTCTGGATGCTGGAACATTTTGATGCAAGTTTCTGTGATCTGTTTATCACATCAGGTTCACGCTGAACTGAATGTAAACGATACGGTACCATGATTTTTTTTTCCTCCAAGTTTTCTGAGTCTCTGAGAAACCTGTATGACAACAAATGCAGTAAATCCTGAAATATTGAGACTCCTCTGTCACAAGTCAGAGGTAAGTTAAGGATGAATTTCGCCATGTTGATATGCAGTTGGTATGTTGGCTCTCCCACCATCACCAAAGACGATAAAAATTATCAGAGAGAAGGAAGGAAGGAAGGAAGGAAGGAAGGAAGGAAGGAAGGAAGGAA